>JARQST010000573.1:808948-935227 GCA_030142225.1 Pachycephus smyrnensis
CATAATATATTAAGTAGATTGAATGTTCATCCATTTTTGATCGTCGTTCTCTACATTTATTATCAAGCCATTTTACGAATATCGATTTCATGTTCAAGCTATTTAAGTACCTCTTACGTTTGTCGTTCTTCACTGTCATATTTTTTGCCGCATAACAAATTTATCAGCTGTTTTACTTATATTTACCATACATTTTCTTCTTCACTTGCTTCATCCCCATTATAGGCAACTTTGTATAATAAATTGCAAATATCCGTCCTCTATCCCCCTGGCTACGTTTACTCGCATATGCCAATGAAATTTACCATAACATAATATTATAATTACAATATTGAGTATATTCACAGCGTGCAACGTATAATTATAATTATGAATTTAAAAAATCCATGTAATATCTAATATAGACAGTGGAGAATAAATGGCTACGTTAAACGAATTACAATTTATAACAGTGTCTTTCTCATCTAATAATTTTCGAACTATATATTTACCATCGTCGGCTGGATCGCAGGTACAAACAAGAAAGCAGCAAGCAAACAAAAGCAATTTGAACACTTCCATTTTCTTGCGAATTGAAAAGCTAAGAAACACTCACAAAGCTTTCAGACCGTTTAGTAAGAGCAATACGGCCATGCGACTGAACGACGGTCGAGTGTCGTTCAGTTTGATTGGGGATACGTCAGTAAAGTCAGGGAGAAGCATATCATGCAGGTCATTAGGGGAACGAGGGTCAATCGCTTATCTCTCTGTTTAGTGTCCTCTCTCCATTCCTCGTTTCCCACTCGCCCTTAGTAGCATACTCTTTTCCTTTTATTCTATTTCTGTGTATTACTATGACGGCCATTGACGTTCCCCGCGCATCTGCATAGTTCGTTTGCCACTCGAAAAATGTCCTCATCTTGTACCTGCTGGTTTAGCGAACCGGAATAACAAGAACGTGAGTCACGCGGATGACTACGTTCAGAGTAATTGGACGTTTTCAGTTTAAAGTACTCGTTGCGAGCAAATTGTTGAATAATTAGAGGATTTCAGTGGTGTACGCATTTTTCTTATTGCTTTAATAATGCGCTGACTGCACCAGTCATTTTTTTTTACTTCCTGCAGTCTGCGGCATTTTAATTGTTTGCGCTGTTGTATTTTTGCATTATGATGGGTATATTTGTACCTGAGATTTATGGATCATAAGGATCTTTTAATGTAGGGTAATTCAGATCTGCTTTACTCGTTTATGATTATACGTTACTTTGTAGTTAACCACTGTAGGTAATGCTGGAGAAAAAATTTAGTGTGGCCATTTATCGGTTATTCGTTTGAAACGTTGGTAACTGTGATACTTCTTCCGTTACAAAATTTCAGAGAGCTTTGTTGGAAGGTCATAGATGGTCCTCTGTGGAGTGTCCTTTAGCTCTGTTTATAATTCAGTATGTTATAAATGTGTTTAATATATGACTGTCATAAATTTCATTCAAGATGTCAAAGCCAAATAAATCGAATGATTTGGCTTTAGCATTACATCAATTCGATTGTGTTGGCGTAACCGAAAATGCAGTTTTTCCTAGGAATGTAAGTATTCTTTAGAAAGCTGTCACTTGGATTCTGAATACTTAAAAGAAATATTTTTACAGGCAAACAAAGAGAACTATCAGCCTAAAACTTTGGTGGATAGAACTCTGGAAGATATTGATCCAACACCCAATATCCACACTCTGTTCGTACAGTTTAATCTTAAATTCTTCTGGAACGTCTTACTTCCTGTGGAAGTTAAGTGGAGTAATAGAATGACTAGGTAATACCACAGATTATTTTGATATTGTTTATATTATGTATTAATGCTATTATTCATTTGTCTGTGTAGTTGTGCCGGTACATGTACTTTTCGTCCTAGAAGCCGTGAATGTATTATTACACTCAGTGCACCATTGTTGAAACTTAGACCAAGGAAAGATCTTGTTGAAACATTGTTGGTAAGACCATGAGTGATGTTAACTAAGTTGCAAATGATAATATTTTTTTGCTTTACAGCATGAAATGATTCATGGTTATTTGTTTTTGACAAATAATAATCGTGACCGGGATGGACATGGACCAGAATTCTGTAAGCACATGGATCGGATAAATAAGGAAGCAGGAACAAAAATAACGGTATGAAACAAATTTTACCACAAGAACTATTTTTTCCTCACTGTTATTTATTTGCATTATATTCTTTATGACTGCAGATTTACCATACATTTAATGCAGAAGTAAGATTATATCAACAACATTGGTGGAGATGTGATGGGCCATGCCAGTACCGACCACCATATTTTGGAACTGTACGTCGTGCTATGAACCGTGCTCCTGGTCCTTCAGATTTTTGGTATGCTGAACATCAAAGAACCTGTGGTGGCAAATACATTAAGGTACGAGAGCCAGAGAGTAAAAAACCAAATCCAACGGCTAAAAACTTTATCGCTACAAAGAAAAATATTCCAAGCTCTCAGAGTATCTATAATTGGTTTCCAAAAGATAGTAATTCTCAAAAAACACAGACTGCTCAACCAAATAGTAATTTCTCAAATGGAGGGTATAGTAGAAACGGTTATCAGGACAATTCACCAGCAAAGAGCATTCCATATTCTAATGCAACAAGCAATATTAAAAGCATAAGCAGTATCAATACAGCAGCAGGTATAACAAAACTCGGCACAGGTGCTAACAAAGTTCATGGTTGGGGTACCGGAGGTCCAGGTACCTCAACAGGCAATACCCCTGGTAAATCTAATAGTACAAATCCAGGTTTCTCATCTCCCATAAGCAGTTTAGCAAAACCTGGACCTAAACTATCATATTCGGGTAGGGTGGGAGGCGCAGGCGTAGGAAGAAGTAATTTATTAGATAAATTTTATTCCTCTGCTACTAGTCCAAATAGCGTTACTGTTAAAAGTCATTTGCCTAAATCAAAGTCCACAAACAATTCATCCATCAACATAACTGACTTATCCACTATCAAGCCAAACAGTACCCCTACCAAAGTACCGCAAATAATTAAAAAGAAAACTAATGAGACAAATATCACGGTATCTTGTCCCGTTTGCGACGCATCAATTGGTGAACACGTTTTAAATATTCATCTTGACGAATGTTTAGAAAAAGCTGATAAGAAATGTCATAACAAGTCAAAGTCATTAACACATTACGATAATAGTAATAATAATTTACAAAGTAGTGACAATAACAGTAAATTACAAAAAGTACCTGCAGCAAACGCCAAAGTGGAATCACCTATTATTTTGCTTGACCCGAGTCCAGTAAAAAAACGAAAGGGTTCGGAATACAATAGTATTGATAGTAAACAACCAAAATTGGATTTCTATAAAGCTCATGAAATGGTAGATTGTCCAGTGTGTAATGTATGCATGGAGACAGAATATCTAAACGATCATCTTGATACGTGTCTCACTGAAAGTGCCAAAAAAAGAGAACAAAGTCTACCAAGTACTGCAAGACAGTCAACTCCAAAGCGTATGGATTCAGACATTAAAAATATTTCTAATGCTTCCGATAGCTTTTCTAGTACTGAATCAATATTTGAGATTAGTTCTAGTTCAGCTGCATCCGATGCACCTGATAGTCCATTACTTGATAGAAAGAAGTCTTATAAATGCCTGGTATGCAACAATATGGTAAAATCCAATATATCTTTGAACGATCATTTAGAGGAATGCGTTGGAACTGTTTTTAGTGATGACTCTGATCCATTTATCGATGAACCACAAACTGAGAATGATACGAATCTTGAAACTAAATTCCCATGTCCAATTTGTTTGGAGCTAGTCTTGGAAAGTGTCATGAACCAGCATTTAGATGTCTGCCTTGAGAAAGATAAATAACGCGTGAATGTATAATATAATATTTGATAGAAATGTATGTTTTTTTTTATGAAAATAAATTATTTTGCAAGTTATACAAATATTTAGAATCTTTTACGAATACTTCAAACACAATGAGGAAGGAATACAGGATGCCACTTGTATTGTTATCAACTTGTTATTTGGCACTTATATTTTTATTCGTAACAATTAATAAAACACGTTTTACAAAATGTAGTATTCTATGACATATGTTGCTAGAGTTTTACATATACGTCTCCTATGTCCGAGTTTGTGGCAGTACACAGTCCACATGCAGATTCTTTGAGAAAATTTGGATAAATGATCAATACTTGCTCTTGAGTCCAATGTAAGAATAGTAAAAGTTCAGGAACTATAAGATCTACTGATCTGGTATCCAACCTTAATCTGAAAAACAGTTGTCTATCAATGATTAAATTAAATATTACAACTATACTGTATATTACACAGTATTCTTACAAAATCCCATAAACATGCATCTGTTGCCTATATGTATGTATACACTGGGTACTTACTTCTTTTGACTCACAGACTGAAACTGAAAGTTTTGTTCCAACGGTAAATATTCTGCATAATTATAAATAGCACCACCTTCCTTGTTAGGGATAATTTTTAAGCTATCAGTTTCGTCATTAAAAATAATATCGACACCGTTCGCATTGTTTATAGCAGATATTGCAAAACTTGGACTGTCTTCTTCACAGTCACCGAGCATCAATACCTCATGAACTTTGTTCAACAAAATTGACACATTATACGATGTCCTCATACTGGTGGGTGTTAATACACAGCTACCTATAATTAAAAATAAATTAATTACCTCAGCACATACATCTTCTTCTTTGAAATAATCTATAAGGCAATGCTTACTGAAAAATGCTTGAACCAATGAATTGTCCATATACTTATGCAATCTTGTTCTTGTTAAAAAGTAATCGACGATATATGGATTATACTTTATATCCACTTTGTCTTTATTGAGATGCAATTCTCCTGAATTAGATTCCTTTGGAAATATCGCGGTTACAAAAAATTGATCAGTACTCAAAGCAACACTACTATTTCCTCCCATTAAGTCATAAACAGCACGCAGCCTCCAGGCAGCCTTTGACAACTTTTCAGGTAGCTGCAAAACGAATATTGCAATTATAATTTTATGGGATCATCTTTCATTGCCATAATTACTTACATTCTCATATCTGACAAATATCTGGTATTTTCGCAATGTCGACAATTCCCTGGAAGCTAAGTAACAGGCTTCTGTGTACGGAGTGAATTGTTTTCCACGTGATTGTTCCTCGCACTCCTGATAAGGCCACTTTTTTTCTGTCTTATCGATTAGTTGCTCTGGACTAATTTCACCGACTAGAGTTAATAATACGGAGGAACCTGTACATTTTCCTTTAGCTGAATCGGCTGGCCCCCATACGATATTTAATTTAATTGAAGATGGATCACTTGGTTTTGTGCTTAAAAAGTCCCATTCCCAAACACTGTCTCTTTCACTGTCTATGCAAATCTAGATGACAGTATAAAAAAGAATTTACTAGTTCCTTAAAATATCCTGAAATGAAATTTACTTAATCTATTGACATTACTTTCATGACTTTCTCGCCGGGTGCTGTACGGCTAGCTTTTATTTTTAACGTGTCGGATGTCCAACTTGTTATTTCATAGAAAATCGCAACGTTCCACTGTTGAAGCACATCCATAGATCCTAATTCACGGCGCGTTAGAGAGAGCAAGTGATACTTTTCACTTTTGCTATATTCGAGCTTCACCTAGTGACAAAAATTATATTTTTATTGGTGATATTATAACCGGAGATGCAAAGGATAATAATAAATAAAGACCTCTGTTGGTTTTCCAATGCTTTCTTGTGAATGCAAATTGTGAGGTTCTATATATGCTGCCAATCCACAGCTTCCTCCTGGAGGTACGTAAGTAAAATAATCCACAAAGTGTGTACCCATCATTCCTGATCGAATAACTGGCCAAATTCTAGCAGAACATAAAACAAATGTTAAAATAGTAACTGAAGTATTAGTAAAACAAATAAGAAATTATGTTGAAGATATTGCAATAATTACTGATAGTTGCTACGGTGTGATGATAGCACATCTCCTACAAGTTCATCGTGTGACATTTGACTTTCACAATCAAACACCTTTACGCACAACTGTCCACCCAGTTCAGGAACTTCCATATCAAAGAGTTTTGTATCCTAATATATTATACATAGAATTAATAACCTAGGACCGTAATTATTTTAATTGACTCCAAAAATATATTACCTCTAATTTATTTTCTGGTAATTTTCTCACAGTATATATGTCCTGACACGTCTTACATATGTTTTTCAATTTTGTCCTCTTTCTGGTACTGATAATAGACGTCACGGTTCTCACATGTGCTGTCATTCCAGTTCTAATGTATTCTAAAACAAGAATACATTACAGTTGACATTTTTTAATCAATTATCATCTAAATAATGATAAATTTTTACCACTGGGTGTAATGTATGACAAAAATAATTTATCCCCAAATCCTACTGTCACATTAACAGGAAAATAAGCATGGACAGATTGTTCACGTTCAGCTCCATGCCATAAATCAGTAAATGGATTATAAGTGGCAATTGATTCGGTTCCATGAATCGACGTGCTGAAAATTAATTTATATACGTTTCGCACTAGGTTTTTGCTTTATCACAAAAATATTTCAGCGTACCGTAATATAACGTGATTATTACGACCAATTGATGTATGAGTAAAATTTCCTCTCATAGAAAACAATGATGTGGCAGTACCAGCAATTTTTACGTTAGTACCCAAATCAGTAGCTTGCACCAATTCCATAGTAAGAGGTACATTAATACGCTGTTGATTAATGTGGAATTCCATATTCTCATATACATGATAAGCGTTCTCAGCCATGGACAATAAAACTATGGAATATAGAGTGTTTACAAATAATATTGTTATATAAATATACAGTTAAAGACTGATAAGAGTTGTCTTACATTTCAAAGCCTTTTCAATGTTAGTTTGATTGAAGTACATGCACAGTACAGCCTTCTGTTGTACTTTTGCAATTACTTCCACGTGCAGCGGCTTCTCTATTCTTTCTGGTAACTTGAAACTCCGCAAGACTTCCTTAACGCGAGTAAAGTTCTGAAAATGTTCTAATACTCCAGTGAAAATTCCATCGTCCTTGATATACAGCTATAATGGTAAGATAATGATTTTAATATATTTTCTCATATATTGAGATTCTTAGGAAATAATTGTTTACTTACTGACACGTGATTCAAGTTAGTACCAATACCATGATTGTTTAACGTAATATGAGATACTGTTGGAAAGTTTGTACGAGGATCAGCAATAATAATTGCATGTAACATAGCACCAAAATTTCTAAAAGTATCTTGATAGTCAAGTAAATAATTGCCAGTCATTATGTATTGATTATTCGCTGGCTTTCTGAGTACACGTGTGAATTGTGCAGCAATGGCACCGCTGTAATAAAAATTATGTAAAACTTCTAATTCATCCTTTATCGTATCTTTAATTATTCTTGTCTTTATCAGAAACTCACATATTCGTGTAACACGGAAAATTCGTATGCTCCATAGATTTTAAAGTGGTATAGAAGAAATTGTAGAGATGCTGATCTGGCTCTCCTTGCATATACCAATAAAGTGATATCAATCGACTTGATGAAGGACTTGACACAATTAATAAAGTCAATGCTACTATTCGCATTTCCAGAGATTCTGTGCGATTCACTAAGATTGGCCAGTAGACTGGATATATCTGTGATTAATTATTTGATATTAGTGTCCTGTAATGAATCTTAAGGGGGAAAATTCATGATAACTTCACTGACCACATCTGGCCTTAAAGGGGCAGTTGGCAAAGATGCCCACGCAGCCAAAAAACGCAAGTGTCGAGATTCTGAATTACCACCACTAGCTATAGGCTCCAAAAATTCCACCACTCTTCCCAATTGTATATTAGCCAGTCCTTCAAGCCAAACCATTTTTTTCTCATACTGTTTGCTTTCTGAAAAATAAAAATTTTAAATCACCGCTAGAAACACTAAGATTATTCCTACAGTTCTTACACTGTTAATTGAATTTCAATTCATTTACCTGTAAATTTGTCAAGATAAAGTCGCACGTAATCGTCCAACATTTCATATGGACAATACAGCAAACATGTTTTGTAAATTAATGTGCCGTATGTAAGAATGCCCGTATTGTGCACTTCCGGTGATACTTTTTCAGGAGGATTCAGTAAAGTTTGCAAACTTACTAACAACTGAACATCCGGTTTTCTTACGTGGAATGGTAAATGTGTCAAAAGATATACTGCAGTTATATCAGAGACTTTCCTGTTTAAAACTAAATCTTGAACAAACAAGGCTGCTTCTTTGCTTCCGACCTGTGGTAACGCTTCGAGGAACATATTCCTGATGCAAATAAAATAATATAGATTTATTCACTGAAATGTATAGTAAAAAAATTCATTAATGGAATTCCTTGTACCTTATCGTTTCCTCTTTGTAACTGGTACCAGATATCTTATTATACGCCACTTTTAGATCGGCCTGATCCAGCATGCTGAGATAGAAGAGAAGTTGAGATATTGTTGTATTATGTAAATTATGAATTTCTGTGTCCAATCCAGGATTTTCAAGTCGCTGGCTCAATCTATCCAGCAAAACTCCTATCTGCGATATTACCAATGATTAAGCCCTGATATATATACAAACCTCGATACTATTTTCAACTTACAGATTCAAACACATCATCCTTATCGTGTAACCCCCTTCCTTGAGTAAAATCATTTTCCGGAAGTTCATGCTGAAGGGTTGTAGCATGTAATTCACTAGTAGATATTTTATCCCTTACATTGTGCGTGGATAATAAAGTAAAAACTTGTCTATTTTAAATAAAACAAAGTACCACTTATAGTTACTCCTTACATAAATAAATATATTAAATAATATAGATATCATTTAACACTTACTGTGTAAATAGGAACTGTGCCTCACCAAGGCTTTGAAATGGCTGCACGTATACTCCTCCTGTTGCGTTAATATATAAAATAGTATTTTTCGCATCACTTGACTTCACCCTATAAAGTCTTTCACTAGATTTTAATATTGGATTCTAAAAATAATATATATACAGAGTATTGATCCCCGATTATTAAGCTAATGATGTGTTAAATATATCGATAAATACTTGATCATTATTGGGACACAGCATTCGTGGAACATTACTCCAAGTCCAAAATGGATGCCCAACGCAAGTCCTTGGATCAGTAGATTTCATTACATAAATTTCATCGGCCGATTGAGGACTGACTACATACTCGATATTACATTGACCATAATGATTGACCTGTCGATTAAAAGACAATGAAAATCAATTGAATTAATTCATACGTTTAAAATGGAGATCCCTGACAAAGGCTTACCTCTATAGAATGGAATGCAGCCTGTTTCTCTAAACTAGCTAAATCCAATTGTAAAATTCCTACAATGCTTCTTTTAATATTTGACGCCCAAACGGGTTCTGCTTCAGTGCTGAAGTTCACAACTAATCCCATTTTGTACGTCACTTTAAAGGGTTTTGACATTTCATCAACCTGACTGCCAGCATTTATAAATTCTCTTTGCCCGTCAGGCGGTCCATTTCGCATATCCATTTGTAAATCTCTCAACTAAAAAGTAATTAATGATTTTAAATAGAGCAAACCAATACCTTCAACACTGTCTTACCTGCATCACGACAACATTCTCCTCCAGGACCTGGACCACTAGTGTCCCATATATACCCCAAGATGAACTAGCTGTAGTAGGCAAAAGGACACCAGAATTTGAAGTGGCATTGTATGAATACAAATATTCTTTTCCTGATTCAAAGATATTCTCTGCTACGCCGCCATAAAATGATAAAGCCAATATAAAAAGGATCTTTCCCATATAACATCGAAGAGGACATTTCGTGGGTTGACAGTCTGCAAAGATGAAATATATATTGATACATTTTATAAGCAGTACTCCCCTGCATTACTCACATCCCTGATGGCTACGATGAGCAAAAATATGTAACACTACACATCATATGATAGAATGCATTAAATACGCGAGAAGAACAGATACTAAATAATATACTCGGAGAAGAAAAATACCTCTTTGCAAGTCTCTATCTTTGATTTTGTCAATGCGCTTCCGGTAAGCCCAAATTAAATGATCACTTATATAAATTGAAATGTTTATGTCGTACCTGTACGGATCATGATGTGAGATCGTAGCTATGCCGCAGCGGACTGGAATCATCAAAGTCCGGAGATGACCCTTATAGTTCCTATCGCAGTGACCCACGCCTATACGTCTCACTATAGTGTGAGTTGGAATTATCCGAATAGCCGATTATCTTCAATCGGATCACATACTCTCATGTAAAGTTCACGTACAGCGACCCAGAGACGTAAAAAGGTAATGGATTGCTCCAATGATAGAATATTTTTGCAGCCATCCTATTTTTGATGACTTCGTTCTGCATTGATTATAAAAAATTTCATTCGCTTTGCATTATAGGATTTGTTTGTATACTTTGCATGGTAACAAGTAAATTCTTTGAATTTTATCAGTGTAGAAATAGACTTAAGTTCAATGAATCGTAAAGCAATGATTAGACGGTCGGTACAAATTCATTGTTCCAACAATTTTGTCACTGTATTATGGATACAAAATAATATTGCATAATCCAGTGACAAGGTAAATGTTCTTAGAAGAAATCTACTATTCTTTTCCATTCTCTGGAATCCAAGCGGTTGGATGCAACGACATGTATATAATGGTTGAGGGAAAGATGCGTGATAAGAAGACCTCTGACCGTTTGCCTATCAGCATCTGGCCCATTATCTTTTATCTGTAACGATAAGAAATTTCTTTTGAATTATACAGGGTCTTAAATGCATTGGTCGTCTATAAATAGAACCCCCATGGTATTATGCTAGGTAAGTTAAGAAACAGAAATAACTTTGCAAGTGATATCACTTCATTGAGTTATTTATTAAGAATGAGATACGGAATGTAATTGGATAATAATTATAAGACAAGAATAGAACTTCTTTTTCAACTCTCTTTATTATTTACAAGAATCTAAGTGTATTATATACCGTGCCCCTAAACGTTTAGAAACAGCGGATCGTACTGGAGATAAATCTCCCTATTACGTGTTACTATACAAAACTGTCTTTTTATATTGTACACCTAAAAACATTAAATAACTGCATCGTCTTATTAGAATATACAAGACTTCTTTTTTTTCTTGCAATATAAAACTATACCGTACACTTATTGTTACAACTATAAAAATTTAATCAAGAATTTTGCTGGACATTTAACAGGTTATTACGTTATTACGTTACAAGGGCTTTATGATTTTCAGGATCGATTTGGAATATTCCCAGGCCTCACTGCAAAACAAAGTTTTTTTTTCTTATTAATGCTAATAACACAAAACAGCGAGAAAACGGTGGTTCATCATAAAAGCTTATCGTCTTACTTGTGAGCCGGATTCGCTTGATCCAATTGTTCACTGAGTTGTTGAATTAATGTGGCAAACATCCTGAGTTGTTCAATTGTTTCTCCCTGAAGCCACGCTCGTGGTAAAGTACTCATTATCTGTAAAGAGTATAATTATTCTTATTAGAATGATTCTTTTAAATAGAGAATAATTCATTCGATAGACAATGACCACTTACCATATTTGCTTTCGCAAGGGCATCGACTGGAGATGACACTCTTAGTCCAGCCAAGAGGTATCGGTTCAAAAGTGATCCAAGTGCCAAGTTTTTTAGTTGGGTGTCACCGAGAAGTCCTTGCCAACTTAATAAATTACGCAGCAACTTGACAGCCATTGCGAACTGCCTTTGGAAAAATTGGTGCCTTGTATCCAAAACTCTACAAAGTAGATACACGTTATATTTATAATTCTTATGGATATTGGTATATGCCAAAGACACGAATGAACTTACTGTTTTGGAAATATCGGTATAAAAACATCGTTCTCAACAGCTGCCTTGATTTTATCTAGGATAGCATTAAACAGCACTTCTAACTGTTTACTAGAATCGTTCAAATTTGGATAATCCCTAATGAGGCGGCTCACAGTGCCTACAAGTCGTAAAGTCTGAGAAGTTGACATTGGATCCCATATTTTCTCGACGATACCTGTAAATTATACAAAAGTTTCGATCAATAAGAATATTCTGATATAGAACAATGAATTACGATAAAAATAATATATTTCTTCATACATGTGAGTTTTGGAAGGACAATTTTCTCCATCGTAAACGGCACGAGTCTGACGTCAGGATCGCGTTTTAAAGAATCTTCAGTTTCCTTATTATCCAATGCATACAGTAGTAACGTGTTATACCATTTCGTCCTTTCTAGATCCGTGCTTTCCTGAAATCGAAAAAAATAACAGTTAAAAATTTTCATCAATGAATATTACTATCCTTAAGAAGACATCTATGTCCAATACTTTACCATAATAGGATTCCACGTGACGAGTTTCAATCTAATAACCGGGGAGATTATTTTAGGTATACATAAGGGAACATATGCTTCCATATATGCATCCAAGTCCGTTTCCCTCCAGGATTGCAATTTCGATAATATACCCCTAACAGTACAGAAGTCATCGACGACGTCGGAAAATATATCTTTACTCTCGTTGTCAATGTCCTCTGTAAATAAGAAACATAAGCAATAGAGTAAAACAAGAAAGTAAATTAATCACTTTTCATACAATTACTACAGGCTCATACCCTTTGTCTGTTTAAATGCAAGATTTTGCTGCTCGGTGACCTCATCGTCGCTGGACATGCCGTCAATGTGTTTAGGTAAGGTCGGGGTCAGTTCTCTGGCTCTTCTACGACGAGCTCTTCTGCCTTCTCTTTCTGTAGCACGACGAATCCGAGCTTCATCTTCTGGACCTCTCCTCATACTCTGTCCTCCTGTTGAGATAAAAAGAATCATTTATCAGCAGACTAATTGAGATGCTCGTAATATCAAGGAACATTACAAGGTACTGTATCGCAATGATATGTATTTTCGTCTGTGATTCTTCATGCTGTGAATAATTGATAGTAATTGTAGTAAAAGATAACTGACTGGCAGCTGTTGTTATTTCTTCAGCTTGATCTCTTGTGTCCTGACGTCTCCTCTCCATCAGTTCAGTTGTTCGTTCTCCGTAGAGTTCTAACCAGCGCTGCTCCAATCCCACAACGAGAGGCAGCTAACAAAAGAAAGAACGCGTGAACGTTTGTTTAGCGAGAGAAGTTCAATGACTTGAGAAAACAATCAGCCTCCGTATGACAAGTACACAGTCAAAGGTATTAGACAATTATAAAGAATAATCAGAGAATCATGCACTTGGATTAAAGCTGATTAAATTCCTTAGTCACTGGACTTCTTTCAAGGCATGGGATACAGGATTTCATCTTTTAGTATTATTATATACTTACCTATCTTATTATATACAACGATTACGTTTCCTATGACTATTCTTTATTTCTAGAGTTTCTAATACAGAGAAGATTCTGACCCCCGGCAATGTAGGATTGTAATATATTTATTTCACTAATATATTGACGAATATGCGACATACGTAAAAACAAATAGAATGCATAATTGTGAATTTTCATTAAGACTTTTTAAAGTTATTCGATTTACAAGGAAATGCAATACGTAGGCACGTTATCTATTGTAATAATAATTTAATCAATCATACATTGCGTTGAAAACCCCAATGGTCAAAAAAAGCGTGACAGCGTGTGAACCCACCTTCTCATCAAGACACTCTACCAAGTCAGTGACATACCCACGCAACTCTTGGTAATATCTGAAGCGCTGTGCAAGCTGCGGTGCACGCAGTTCACCCTCGTCCAATTCCTTAAGAGTCTGCTCTAACTCTTCCTCTAATTGTTCCTGATCAAGTTGATGACGTCTGTGTACCTCGCGCAAACTGTCCAATCTATAAAAAAAAAGAAAAAATTTACATTAGTCGCAATAATTTTCACATACGTTTGAATTGAAATTTTTGGGATTTTATAATTCATATATATGCGATATACAACCTTCCACGCATCTTATTGACAACTTCTTCCGGGGAAACTGGTACGATCTTCGTGGGATCCGGTGGATGTATAGATGGAGGTGGTGGTGGGGCAGGCATCATTAATACATCCACGGGTAATCCTGATCCCATCATTGGATTCCCGCTCATACCCATCGTGTATTGTTGTTGCATAATAGAGTCTTGTTGAACGGCTGCAATCTGATAAGAATTTTTTCATCATTTTTATAGTCAGTGAATTGTCGTTTAATAAGATAGAACAATTTTTATATGGCCATACCTGTGCTCCAGTAACGCCTTTTCTAATCTGTTGCGTTTCCCATTCTTCCTCGTCAATGCTATGCTCACACTCGTCATCTGAAACTGTTGCGAGAAACATATTTGAGTCTGAATAGTTTCTCATAATAGTTTTAATATGTTTATTAGACGAACGTTTATCTTGAGCTTGCGATGCAAGGAAAGCTTCTCTTCTTTTCTCCTTGTCACGAGCATCTGTATTCACGGTCATGTCAATTCGATCTTGAGAATCATCGTCGTCGCTTCTATCATGATCCTCTTCTCGGATTAACCTTGACTTTCCTTTGTCTTCACTAAAAATATTGAAAAAAATATTATTTTTTGTACTTATAATTGTATCGAATAGTTTCTGCATTTCTTCCTATTACTACCTTTGCTCTTCTATAGGTATATAGTCCGTTCCCAATTCTCTAGCTTTTTGTCTGCGTTTTCTTGCTGCGTGAATCATTGCTGCATCCGGTATACAACCACCTGCATAAAAATATTTTATAGTAACATGCGAAAGGAAATATAATTTTATGATATTTTGAAGACCTACTTTCTAAAAGTATTTTCATTGTATCGGCTCTATCAGTATTCCTTCGGAATTTATGACCACTTGGATCATCGTCCTCTTCCTCAGACGTATAGTCATCCTTCCCAGCCACTAGGGCGGCCCTTCCATTTAAGATTAGGGGTCCTGTATTTTTAATTTTAACCTAATAAGAAAAAAGTATTTGCGTTAGAGTACGTGTCAAGTCAGATTTACAGATTAATAAAATAAATATTGTGAAATGTATTTTGAACAGATGAGCTATTAAAGCCTCATTCATAAAACATTATGAAAAAAAAGAATCAGTGTATACACTGAAATAATTTGATCATGTTAGAATTAGCTCAATCAATCAGAATGACGTTATTGTGTCAATTAATTAAATCCTGTTAGCAGCCCATAGTCTTTTTGTACAATCCTAACTTTTTTAGACACACGTTCATTTGAATATTGTGCAAAATTTAATGTAAACTAAGATCCCATTATTTCAATTAAATTTATATGTCAATAGTAAGTAATATGTTACTTGATATAAATCGGAGCTTTGCTATGAATAATTTTCCAAACATTAGGATCTTAGTTCTTACATGTTAGGATAGAAAGTAAAGATTATTAAGACATTAAAATTGCAGAAGTACTAATAATAATAAAACATCATAGAGATAGCTTACTACTAGATCGTCTGTCTTTATTTCTAAATCTTTTTCCTGCTTAATGGACATGTTCGCTTGCTCAGAGTCCACTTGCATTTTCTCTTCACCTTTCTTTTTTTTCCTCTCGTGATCTAGCTGTTTCATCAGTTTTTTGCTTCTGGAGGATTTCTTCACTTTAAAAACTTCACCATCATCAGCTGCAAATACATATAATCAATTAATCGTACACCCCCATAAGTGAACTATCTAACATCGAATCATCCATCTCTAAAAATCAATTGACTCCACATTATATTCGTAGTCCAACAAGTAATAGAACAATTATAGATTTGTTCCATAAAACAAAATATTCTCATACCTTTAGCAATCTCGTAGTATCACTGTGCAATATAGTATAACATTGTTACGTTCTAAAGAAATAACCTTATGCTTAAAATTATGCAATCATATTTTTCAAATAAAATATACACCACCATATATTAGTATCAATAATCCTCAATTTTATTAATACTCCAAAAAAAATTCTTAATCCATCACAATCCTTTCCATATCCAAATAAAGTAATAAAATTCTGATTTCACGCTGAATTACCAAGTCCTAGCAAGGTCCAGTAAAATCGAAATAAAAATTGAAGCGTCGTAAAATAAGCCCGTAATTCCTTCTTTTAGTCCTCACCTTCTTCCAGCTCCTCTCCGAAGCTAAGGAGCGTTTGTTTTGGCTTATCCTTCTTCTTCGGTTTCAATTTGATCGGCTGTGCGTCCTCGGTCTCCATCCTGTTCTCATTATCTTCATCCTCGTCATTGAACGGCCGCCGTCGTATATTTCGCTTTGGTTTATTGAAGAGCGACATTTTACACGAAACTTTTAGTGGGCCACGATACATGCACTGATTTCTATCGAGGAACGTATCACTATCACTGCAAAATGTACGCAAAGACAACGTATAACATTATTGAACGAGAGAAAAACGATATTTGACTGAACAGGGCTAGAAACATGCGGCTAAAGTCACTCATATACAGCATACGTGCTCTAAAGGTATGGTGCGCAGAGAAACTAAAGTCTCCTCTTCATAAAAGCGATAAGAACTTGCAGCTGTTCAAAGTCAGTGCGCTATTGGTGGTTGAACTATTGGTATTCGAACCTATAGCAAAATAGAAAAAAAAAAGTAAGCGAAGAAATGAAGAGCCAGAAAAAATATTTTTCAAATAGTATATTTTGAGCGAAGCAGGAAGTTTCTTCGTAGACGCTATTTTAGGTGACTTTTTCAATAGATTTTACAATAATGTCTCATTACATATTCGTAATGAACACCAGGACCGTGTTTATAAACCCTTCATACAGGAGGAAGTATCAAACGAAGTAATTATAATGATGTCCGTTATGATACTCTAGATAAATTCATGTTTGGAAAGAAATTTTTCAATGGTATGTGAATTATCGGTACTTGAACTCCTGCTCCGAAACCATCATAAAGAATGCTACAGCTATAATAATGGTAGTACCAATATAAACAATAAAGTGGAGGAAGGCATTAAATACTTTTAAATTATGTATATTATACATATATATCATCCTGTTGTTCTGTCAATGGTCTCTATAAAGGTTTCGGAGCACTGCTTCGGATATTTCTGCCACTAAAATAACTGATTTCCAAATGTTTCACGTAACATTATATATAGATATTTAAAAAAATAGCAAATGCAAAGTGAAACCTTTGGTACTTGAAATTAAAACATGTACCCATTGAAATGAGTATATGAAATTTATTGCTTAAATATAAGTTAGTTATACTTATCCGAGCATCTAATATGCCCTTAAAGGTTTTCTGACTATTCGCAAGTGTCATTTCCTGCAACCATAATTTTAATAAGCACTATTATTGTGGTATTGTTGGAAAACATTAAGTAATTGCCTGCAGGGTAAAAGTGCATCGTAAATGAAGTGAGGTACCATATCAATTCGTCAAGTTATCTGTAGAACATGTACATACATGACGTGCATAATACAAAAAGTCAAATATTAGAAAGACTGTTACGTGGAGGTATACTCCATATAATACTCGCTAGTTTAAAACTCGTACTGCGAGACGATTATATAGAGTTTGGCAACAGCACTGCCAGCAAATAGCGCGTTATGATAAATCTCCATACTGAGATCAAGCTCGATCTCCTGAGGTCCTTGTATACTCTGAGTAAGAACTAAAACAGCTTGTGAATGACTAGGCTTCCGAAGCTTAAAACAGGACTCAGTAGCTCGTACTACTCCTGGTGGAGCTCTTACATCAACCAGTGCCATACTAAACTGCATCGTTGATTCTGGTAAGTGATTGCTACGCATTGTGAACAGCTCCAACTGTCCTGTTGGTGGGATTGGCACCATGCTCACAAAGGAAAGGAAGTTGTAAGAATAATGGGATGGCGACCTGAAGCAGGCTTCGTCTCCACTTTGACAGTAACGTGACGTTCGAACGCAACGACTGAAAAGATAAACATAAAAGTATTATTAAAATCAAATAATTTACTATTATGTTAGCGAATTATGGATGTTTATACAATATTTACTCACTTTTGTCTTTCATTATCCCTACGATAGCCAGGTGGACACACTATTTTATGACAATGGAAGCTGCCTCTAATATTTTGACACACCTCATTCGGAGACCTGCATACGTTTCCTGCGTCACACTCGTTAATATCTGTAACAAATATTAAACAATTGTTGAATAAATAACACTTAATAAGGAGATTCAAAACCTTGAATATCTTACCTTGACACGATCGGCCATCCTGACCAAGTCTGTAACCATCAGGACACTTGCACGCGTAACTACCAGGAGTATTTTCACAGATTCCGCCACATATATTATTTTGTTTAAATTCCGTGCATTCATCAACATCCGAACAAGATCTGTTGTCCAAATTGAGTCTGAAACCAGGTCTACAAGCGCACTTGTAGCTGCCCCAGACGTTGATACAAAGATGCTGACACAGTCCTGAGGTTTCTCGGCACTCGTCCACGTCTCGACAGCTGTTGGCACCAAAGCTTTCAAAACCTTCCTTACAATTACATCGGTAAGAACCAATAGTGTTCTCGCACTGGCTGTTTGCGCTACAGAAGCCTCCTCCATAGATACTACACTCATCAATATCTACACAATCCTTATTAAGGCCTATGGTATGACCTGGAGGACATGAGCAAAGATAACCACCCTGTCTATTCTCGCAAATTTGTCCTTGTCCACATTCATGGGAACCTTCAGCGCACTCGTCAATATCAACACAATGGAGACCACTAGAATCCATTTGGTAACCATTGCCGCAAATTATCCTGGAGGCACAACGATAGGACCCAACAGTGTTGATACAACGTCGTAATGCTCCACAAGCATTTCGACCCTGCTGGCATTCATCAATATCTACACACTGTCCTGAGCTAGCCTGATAACCTGGAGGACATGTTATCTGCGGCCTAGGTGCAGCACTAGGAGGTCGTAATAAGACAGGTTCTCTAGTCGTCGTGACCGGTATCAAGAAAGAACCGTACGGTCTGGCCGGAGTATTTTGCGACACCCTGGGATTGCGATGACAGCGATAAGATCCCAGTGTGTTTCGACAATGATAGCCTTCGCTACAATCATGAGTACCCAAACTGCATTCATCATCATCCTCACATATCTGAGTAGCCACGTTCAACGTGTAACCGGTGCCGCATGCTAGAAATCGTGTACAGGTATAACTGCCTACAGTATTGTCGCATCGTTGAGTGGGCAAGCATTCATTCTCCGGTAGCAGACATTCATTTATGTCAACACAGGCTTGCGTCAAATTATCACGACGAAAACCAACTTTACAGCTGCAGTAGAAACTACCAACAGTATTGATGCACTGTTCGTCACTGCTACAGGCATCCTCTATCTCCTTGCATTCGTCGATATCCGCACAGCCATTTCTTGTATATCTCGTACCAGCTGCGCAACGGTTCCTGGGCTTACGAGTAACTGGTACAGGAGTCTTTGCACAGGAATATCCACCAGGTTGATTATAACACACCTCAGATCCGCATATATGTGCATCTTCTTTGCATTCGTCGATATCTGTTAATCATGAAATCAAATAAATACAAGAAATCATTGTCTCTTAATCTAATAAAGCTATATATATATTTGCATTGTGACGTATCAGAAACGAAATTCATGCAAGGACCGTTATCGTCACGAGGAAGCAACGTTAAACATTGATAAGACACTATGTACAAAAGCCAAACACGCCTAACACACAGTAAGACAAAGTAATTGCACATGCAGTAACAATTACAAATAACAGATTCCAAGCAATATAATACCCTGTAAGAAGTCATAGAAAAGATCATTATTCAGTTCTATAAAGGGAAAGAAGTCGATGATGACGTACCAAAACATTGTCTCCACCCAGAATGGTATCTATATCCACTAGGACAGGCCGGTTGCTGTTGCTGAAATACTCTATGTGGTCTCTCACACTTGTAACTTCCTGGTAGATTAACGCATCGCTCTCCTAATCGCGAGTCGCAGCTAAATTTGCCTGAGGTACATTCATCAACATCTTCACAGCGTCGTGAGCTTAATGAATACTCATAGCCTCTGTCGCAAGCCGGTAGTCTGGTTATGCACTCGAAACTACCTTCTCGATTTACACAGTACTGATGATTGGCTAGCAGACAGTTGTGAACATTTTCCACGCACTCGTCGACGTCCTGACAGCTTCCATTGAAAGCTCTTCGGTATCCATTCTCACAGGGTGGTATAGCAATGCAAGTAAATGAACCATTCGTATTCGAACACGTGTGGGTACCTTGTGGGCAATTATGTTGACCCAAGAGACACTCGTCAACGTCCTGACAACTCTTCGTGCGGGTATTGAAAAGCCATCCTGGTCCACACAAAGGGGAACAGTCATAACTTCCTGGAAGATTCTGGCAACGTTCATGCTCCCGACAACCTGGCCCAGCTTTACATTCATCAATGTCGACGCATTCTCCAGATACTTTATCTCTAATGTAACCATTACGACAAGGCGCCACGACGTCGCAGACGTATGAACCGTTTGTGTTGACACAAACGTGGGTTTGGGCAGGACAGGAATGAATGCCAAGTTTACACTCGTCGATGTCCCGGCAAATAGTCTCGTCCAAAGAGTCAGGTTGTAATCCTGGTGGACAAGCTGGGGAACACTGATGACCTCCAATAGAATTGACGCATCGCTCCCCGGTGCTGCATTCCATTAACCCACGTGCACACTCATCTACGTCTAGAGTAAGATTCAGTGTAATGAAAGAATCCTAAATTTTACATTTTCTACCAACGAGTAGTCATGCAATACTAAATACATCTCGATCACATATAACCGTAATATCTTGTACACAAATACAGGAAAAACTTCCACCTTAATTTCAACATCAAATACAAAGTTTTCGAAGAGTCTGACAATATTTTGAAAACAATACTACAATTGGAATTATCCACAACGAGGAACTATAGATGACAAGGTATTGTATATCTGATATTGTATAATTAATATACCTTGACATTTATATGTTGATAGATTCAATTCAAATCCATTTTGACAATCACAACGGAAAGTTCCCGGTAGATTTGTACACTGCATGTACTGACCAGTGCAATTATTCTTAATGGTCAAGCATTCGTCAATATCTACAAGGATGATGGATAATACAATAAAGTATCAATTTAATTGATTAATGAACTTCTGATAGTACCTACCGTCGCATCGTTCAGTACTGTAATTGTACACGTATCCCGGAAGACAAGTAGGTCTGACAATAGAAACATTTTGATCCTCTTCATTACTCGTGGTAGGTTCAACTTCCGTGTATTCTTTATAATCAGAGTTATACTTGTCCGAGACATTGTAATCTTCATTTCCAAGATGAGAGTATAACGGATCACACCTATAGCTACCAATTTCATTGACACAGCGTTCAGTAGATTCGCAGGAATGCAACTGTTCGTTGCATTCGTTAACATCTGCACAAGGTTCTGTAGGATTTGTCGTAGGCTTATATCCTGCAGGACATTGGGATTCGATACCTGACTGTCCTTGCTTAGAACATTCATATCCTCCCACGGTATTGATGCACTCTGATCCAGGGCATAATTTGGATGCATTGACAGCGCACTCGTCAAAATCTGTAAATAAATGCTTAAAGCCTGCAGAGCTGCACTTGGAAGAGAATGACGGCTCTTTTACTTACATGCAGTGAAAACGGCCTGCGAAGCATGCTGGGTCAATAACTATTGCGAGCGCGATTCGGCAAGGAGTACCTATCCGGCATCGAACCGGAAAGTACTGCATTCATTTCAGCATGCTGTGGTATAATACTATTATATGACTAAATGCCAGAAGAAAAATTGCTCGCATATAGCTACTATAAATACGTGCTATAGAATGTATGGTACGATGACTTATGTATACAATACAAATATGTATACAAGAAATGAAAATGTTGCTATCGTGCATTGTAATCTCCGTTTCGTGTGCAACTCACCAATGCAGGCACCAAGGTTGACGCTGAAGATGAATCCTTCCTGACATTTTATATCACATTCGTAAGCTCCATCTGTATTTCTACAAGTCTCTGTCTCGGGCAAGCAACCATGAATGCCTTCCGTACATTCGTCCACGTCTGAATAAAGAAATTGATTAAAGATACATCGTTTGTGTCAATGTTGCATAGGTTGAAGGATGATGAACCTTTGCAAGATTTGGTGATAACGTCAAACTTGAAACCAGCAGGACAGGACTTGCCACTTGTAAGTTCGTGGCAGGTAAAGCTACCCTGGGTGTTAACGCACAAGTGGGTCTCTTTGTTACAAGCATCTGGTAACTCCGTGCATTCGTCGATATCTAAAAGATTGAGAGTGCTGGAGGATTTTTGACAAAACCTTAGAAATTATTTAACTGATGAAGTCTTACCGGTGCAACGCTGTATTGATGAATCATATTGATAACCAGGAGGACAAACTTCATATTGCAACTTTCCTGTTGATGATGCAGTCAAGCACACAAATGATCCTATAGTGTTCTCGCAGCGGCCGGGGCATATATTCTTTTCACACTCATCGATGTCTAAGGAAGGCATCAGGTACAAGGACAAACAGTGATATACAAAACTTCAAGTTATAACGAGACATCACGCAAAGGCTCACGAACAAAAAGAATGCGGACATTATCATAGCAAGAGCATCAGAGTATTATTGTACTTTTGTAACATTATAAGAGGATTATTAGAAGCAAGAGACATACCGTCGCAGACTTGTGACGTTGCGTTATACCGGTATCCAAATGGGCAGATAGGTGACAGCTCATTCTCAACTTCCAATGCATTAGAAGTAGTGGTTTTCAAATCGCAAGAATGTTTATCCTTTGCTAAAGTGTACCCTGGCTCACAGCTACAGATCACTGCATCACCAGTATCCGTACACTTTTGTTCACAAGGATTATCCGTCTTACACCTGTCCACTGGGAGATCCTGCCTACAGGTTTTTCCATCCTCCAACAACGTGAAACCCTCTCGACATGCACAGACGAAGGATCCTACTGTCGGGATGCAAATGTCCGAGCAGAGCATGCCTTTCATAAGTTGACAAATATCGTCCAAAGCTGTAAACGCAATAGATCTTCATTAGTACAAGTTACACCCACGCCCGAAAGTATCAGAAATCAATTTAAAAAGTCTACAACATATACTAACGAGGTGGTGGAATCTTCAACGATGCTGTGGACGTTGACGAGGCATCAGTAGTAGCAGAGGTACTTTTGCTGGTAACAGTAGACGTGCCACTGGTACTACTAGTATACATAGTAGTATCAGTATTATCGCTAGTAGAGTCAATAGTAGTACTCGGTGCAGCTTCATAACAACATTCTAAAAATGCAGGATCCCATGGTTTCCCGAAAGTAAATTTCTTGAACGTACAACCCTGACCCATGGACCCTGTGAGGATGCCTGAGAAAAGCAAGAGGAGATGTGCTGACATTGTTGAATATAAGAACAAGAGCTACAATGATTTTAGGTTGCATTACCCAGCTTGCAGCCTTCGCAACAGTCACGTTGGTAGTCGCTAACGTCCTTGGAACCAGTGCGACATGCTTTTCCAGCTCGTGCGTTACTCTTGCCCAACTGACATTGCTTCTCTCGGTAAGCCCTGACACAGCATATATCAACGGCCTCCAGACAGAGACCTTGTTCAACTTGGGGAACCCCGTTAACAGGCCCCACGAAGGATTCGCATCGTAAACCTTCTGCGGCCCAAGAAGAACCCAGATCGCAACATTTTTCAAATTGAGACTCCATTCTTGATTCCACTCCTGTGAGGAGATAAGAATATAATTATCAGTGTCTGAACTTGAATTTCCTACACGATGTAAGATATATTTTTTAACGTAATCTCTATTGTAGGGCAGATTAGTCGGTCAAAGAAGTCGAACAAAAACTGACGCTCCATTTAGCTGGAATAAAAAGTAAACAGTCTTTAATAAAGAAGATAAAAAGTTATCTCTTATTTGCAGAGATCTCTCGTATGGAATGTCGTGAAAAGATCTAATGCTCTGTGGGCTATCGTGTGTTTCTTGTCTAACGCAGTTTGCAACATTGCAGATTGATAAGATATACAGACTCTCAGTCTACATTTTTTTCTCAGACACTCTGAACCTTTTTTTTTCTATTTCCCGGATACGTTTCATTCATTCGAGATCCCCTCTTGTGAAGCATTAAATTATTCTGTATCTTCAGCCAACAATATTAAAATTTCGACTAAGTTAAAAAGAAGCAAACGATTAACGTGACTATACTGAAAGATAAAAACTGTCCCACAGACCTTTAATGCTTGACTTCATAAAATAAAAATGGTAAACCAGCAGAGCTAGAGTTTTATCAATTCACAAAGTATAACAATTTACCACTAAATCTAGCAAAATCTACATAGAGGAACTTTACGCGAGTGAGATATGTACGAAGCTACGAAACCTTGGGAACTCTTGTACTCAGAATCTAAGGACAGGATATTTCCTAAGCAAATATCGGACTGCATAGAAAGTCCAAAAGGACAGAGAAGATAACTGCAGAACTAAATTTAATCTGAAGTAAGAAAATGCCAAAGAGAAGTCCTACTGGAAGACTATTCTGCCTTTTGAAATGGCAACTAAACTGTAGATATCAGCTCAGGTCGTCGCAAAAGGTCTGTTTGCCGACAGTATCATATCACGATTGAACACGAACATCACGAGTGTCTTCTTAGATCGACTCTTACAAAATGAAAGAGATCCCACTGTGAGTGTAAGTCCTTCGTCCCTGGATGAATACCTCGCGATCGAGTGACAAAGATTTTTATTAGACACAGTCACTCGATAAATAATCTCTCTTTCTTTTTCATGATAATAATAATTCGCAGTTACGTCTTTCACAAGTTACTTCTAGCCAAGATTAAGTGTATTTACAAGATCGGACCTTTCCTCTATGTGGACTCGCACACGATTCTACAGTATCTTTCAAGTAGTTTCGAGATTATAAATGTGAATATAAAAACGTACACGGAAAACACGCTCTTTCCTTCTTCGCGACATTAACATTATCGTAAATCAAGTAATTCCTGTGAAGATCAATTTTTAAACTCGCGTGTTAATCAATCACTTAAAATTCAATAATTTATTAACGCTTTAAGTATTTGATCTACGAGTATGAAATTTATATAAGTAATAATATCAAAGGCAGCAGTGTTTGAAGTTATTCAAATGACTTTTAAAAACGAACTAACATTAAAGCACAATATTCGACTTGTGACAATGACAGAAATGGAGCTAGGTCAGTGCTCGAGTAGATAATGGGATAATGTAATTGGAATAATAAATTAAACAAGTTGTTGCCTTGCTCGAGATGGAGTAGAACGACCATTGCAATGACCGCGATACTACTGTAATGCTGGGCCATCATGGAACTTCCTATCACTTCCGGTCTCCAAGTCTCTTCCGGCTTCTTTCTTGTCCTGACAATAATCAAGTTAAATGTTACACGACACACACGCAAAGTCCTGAGACAACTGCTCAGCGAGCAATGAAACCAAGACCGTCTACGCTTCGGTTTTGTACCTATCTTCTCAGCCGAGGGACAAGATAACTCAGCCCCACTCTTCAATCTTCTAGGATCATCGCGCAAGCTTCCAGTCATTTGCTGCTGAGCACCACCAGAAGAATCCTCACGAGTCTTCACGCTGGTTACCTGTTTTAATAATATAAACAGTATTATATATTAACTCTAACAATTAGCAGAAAGACAACTGCTCTCTGTACATACACTATTTAAAGTTGATACAATTATTACAAAATCGTATGTTCACGGTACACACGGTACAGCAAAATCACATCATACGTTCTTTGTATGAAGTTCCTTTAGGTTTTTAATTATGGAGTATAGTGGTTTATCTGTTTATGGTATGAGGTGTATATAAATTTGATATTCATGTTTCAGTGTGATTATACTATACCGGAACGGTGGAGGACGAAATATATTCGTACTGAGATATTTCCACTCTTGATATCAAACTATTGAATCATTTTTCTGAGTATACGTGATCAAGAATTGAGATGATGCGATCATCAGAATAATGTTGTGTGGCCGTGACACGCATAATAGCCGAACCAATGTGCCGACAGTAGGGGTCGTTGTAAAAAAATTCAATTCCACTATCCCTCCGCGTCTGCCGACGCTAACGGAGCTACTGCCAAGTGGATGCTTTTTTGTTCTTCGGAATGGTGCGTGAGCTCGACATATGTGCGGTGCCTGTTTGCCGGAGACACGTTTCAAAGGAAATAAAAAATTTAATGTTGAGCACTCAACAGTAAACCATGTCACTAAATTGACTACGTAGAGTCTCACGAAACTTCCGAATGTGAGATCTGCGTCATTAAGATTTAGGTTTCTGTTATTTCCGTCTCTTTAAAGTACGCGGAATACTCGTATACAATTAGAGTAGTGATAATATAAAAGAAAATAATTTTAACCTAAAGAAAACGTAACAAAGTAAAACAATGCTTAACTAGTGAATATTTTCTTTACTACTACGCTTTTTACCATTTATTTCAATATCCATGTACTTTCGCTTCCTGATAACTCAAGTTTATTCAAGTATCTTGGAAAAAAAAGTCGATGAAACGAATTGAAAAATGCTCGGTAATTTCGAAATCTAATTCTTCGTTGTAAGGAAATAAATGAACGCGACAGATATGTGTGAAAATTAGTAACACAAGAGAATATATTCAAAATAATATTTGGAATATTGGCTATATCATTGTGTCTCTGTTGACTTACAAATTTCTGACAGAGAAACAATAGATGCCAGTACGATCAGTGATTTTCAGGATCTATACCCATAATAGCAAGATTACACTTGCATACAGGGTATAGCATTAAAACTCATAGATATTTCAAACTGACAACTTTATTCTAATGATTTTCTGCATAACACAATTGGTTCAGTTAATTTGAAAAGGGTTTGTCTTCAATTTTGTTCCCAGATAGTAGAAAACAGTTGTTGATCTTTTTGTGCGAAAGAATTAAATGTCCCACGAGAGTTTTCAACGGTATCGAATAAATGGCCCTTTTCAAAGTGACGGATTCAGTTACGTGTTCAAGGATGGATGACTGGTACTTCATCATCGCTCAAGACTGTCCACTAACCCTAACATCATCAATGGAAAATAGTTCGATATATAAATATCATTAGTTATCGTTACTCGTAATTAAAAATGGGAATTTTCGAGGGGGAGGGGGTAGGGGTGCACAAGGCTGGAAGAGAAAGAACGAGGCACGACGGCAGCAACAGCAGCAGCATCCTCGTCAATGGCAAAATTGTATAACCGAAGGTAAACCAAAGGTAGACGCTTCTCATTTCAGAAAATTATATTTGACATTTGTCCCGACATTGCCCGAATGGTCATCCACTTTTCCAAGAGACGCACGAGCTTTGTTAATTGCATAATACAAAGATGCTCGGCGCTACTTGTCTCTGCTATTTACAAACGTGCGACCAAATTTAAAAAAAAAAAGAAATAATGCATTCAAGTATCTTCGCGAATGTATAAAAACAGAATCTTAACGGAATCTACACGAAGACATAAAAGGCTATGTATGAAACGTTCATCGGTCGAGACATTAGAAATGAAGAAAACGAAAAACAGCATGGCAATCGACATTACAAATATTCGAAAAATATTCAAAAACTTAAGAAGAAATGGTCAAGTGAAGATAAAAATGAACGACTTCCAAATATACTACTCGTACGTATCGCAAGGAAGTATTGTCTCAAAAATATAGACCAAAAAAATAATTAGCATTACATTGGATGTAAAATAGCAACAATATCAGAGACATTAACCACCAAAAATCTATACGTTGCAGTATGATACAAAAAATGAGAATTATTTATTTACAGCGTTAAGGAAATTTCGAGGCAACTTTTTTCTTTGCTATCCATAGAAAAACGAGTAGTCCATAAACTGGAATTCGTATGTGTAAGCGAAGTTTCCCATTATGGACGACGCATATTAGCGACTAGCTGCCACAGTCGAAGAAAACGTTTCTCGCGATGCACCTCGCTCATAAAAAAATGGTGACGGGATTGGTTTTTCTTTTCTTTTTTTTTTATGTGGAGTGATGTACCGAGCGAAACACCTACCTGGCGCCTAGACTTACTTTTACCCTAGCCTATTATTAATAGAATTATAATAGTACGGTGCCAAGTAGGTGTTACTCATTATGCGCTTAACCCTCGGAGATTCGACCTATTTCTCCTTAATTGATTCAATTCACAATTGTTTGTCCAGACATATTCACTGATTTTCCGTCCATAATGCAATGGATTTCACGCTTTTTGACGCCGAAATTCTATTCGGGTTCCTCGCCATCTGCAACAGAACAAGATGAACGTTTCAATTGTTAGGGATTGCATTGAAAGTATTGATTTCTTTAGTTAATGTACATCCATTTATATATTTTACCTTCACGGTCTGCATCATCATCGACCAATAAGTCATCCTCATCATTTACACAGTCATCCTCATCATTTGCAGCTTCTTCCTCTTCGTCTTCTTCATCAGCATCATCTTCGACTACCACTATGCTGTCATCCCCTTCTTCGCCTTCACCACCCTCATCGCCTTCTTCACCACCGCCATCCTCTTCCTCGTCCTCGTCCTCGTCGCTGTCACCTTCTTCTCCATCACCCTCGATACCATTTTCAACATCGATGTCGGGTACCAAATAATACTGGGCATTGAAAAGATATTTTTTTAAATCATTTGCAATTTATGTGCAATCATAGTGATAGAAAAACATATTTTTATTTACGAAAGATATTAACTTCATACTTGCTTTTTGTATGTGAATGATATTGGAATTTAATCAGATATGTAATGTTACCTGCAGGGGATTAGGCCACATATCATCTTTGATCAGCTCCGCTATATCATCTGAACTGGGATCACCATGATCCGTAAACCAATCGAAAAATGTCCTGTGTCCCAGTGGCCTTTTGCGTCCTTTCAAAGGACCTTTATCTTTTGACCTCTTCGTTAAGTCTGCACCTTCTTTCCAACGAATAGTAGTGCTTTGTGATGCTGGATCCCCTGCAAAAGAGCAGGAGTTTCATCGCAGCTTATATACTCATACCATGTGACATTACTAAAAAAACCTTTAATTTTTAACCTAATTCACTGTATTAATACAATTGTACTTCAATGCAATGTTGTTTATTTATACTTGGTTGAACAACGTTAATAATATTTATATGAGAGTTTTTAACAAAAATAAAAGATATATGCTCACCAGAAGAACCAAGGTGGAATTCTTTGGTGAGTACATCATTCTCAAAATATGGATTTTCATCAAAATGGAAGTTGATTCTGTATCCGGACTTAATATCCTCAAATTCTTCAACCTCCAATTTGTTTAAGAATCGCAGTGCATCTTCTTCTTCCTCTTCTAATATAGGTGCTATTTGTGGATGATTTACAAACTATAGTATACTTAAGGAAACTCAATAGGCATCATTACGTCTCAATTTAGTACTCCACAATCGATGGACTAACAAAAAAGTATAATAGGCTATAAAACAAATATGCATAAAATACTTGGCTTTCAAAACATAAATAATGTTTACGAATATTTCCATAGTACTGAAATAATTTTCACCTTTCAGCTTTATGACTACACAAAACAATCTCTAGAAGAATACTCATACGGAGCAGTATGCGATAAGATTTTTCATGATAAACATCGAAACCATACAATAGACAAATGATAGAACACAAAGCAGTAATAGCAATCAACTGGAAGCATTATATATACATATATATAATCAAGTTAATAAAGAACTACGGCATTAAATTACATATTATAAAGGAAAAAGCGTGGTGAGTAGCAATTGAAATGTGTGAGAACGCGTGGGCATGTATATGATATATACGTATAGAACGAATATCAAGATGGCGTAAGGCGCCGGCGGACGCCGGCATAGCCGCGAAACGTCAACAACGCTTCAGAAGCTCTTAAGATATTAAAATAGCGTGTTGTCACAGCACAATAAGGATACGGCGGTAACCCAAAAGTTGGGTATCCTCTTAATGATGTCGTTTCGCTTCTGGAAGTAGGGCTTGCGCAGCTTGTTGTACTTCTTCTCGACTTCGAGGATTTCGTCGCTGGCCTTCTCGTTGAGGCCATCGATTTGATTCTGACACCCGTCAATCTCCTCGAGGGCTTTCTGCGTCTCGAGATCATAATCACGCACTTCTCCTCCCGAGTCTTCTAGCTTTTTGACCTTCTTATTCGGCGAAGACATGGCTGCACGCGCGCTCTTGTGTCACCACTCCGCCGCTTACTGTTTATTTCCTCCTGTACGCACTCGCCGTTTCGTGTCGTCGTTACCGCCGCCGCCGCACACGATTGCGAATTCGCGGGGCACGCAGGCCGAAAATCAACCACCGAAAATTTTGCACAACGTAGACACGCTACGTTACGTTAGTTACTACCAAGAGATTAGTCGGTCGCCATCTAGAGGCAAATATTTGGAGTAACGGCGAGATTAACGATAATTCATATTTTTAGTCAATTAATATCATGTTTTTCGAATTTTCTATCATATTATGAATCAGCGCTTCGTTGCTTGAAATTAATTCAAAGCTATTCATTGTCTATATCACGTAATAAATTTGAAATTAAAAAAAAATCAATGCAGAGAAATTTCTGCTTAGAGAAATAGCGCTCTCGATAACGTATTTAATGCAACATTGTTGGCACTGTAGAATATATGTATGTTGCCATTGGCGATTTTCTTTCATAGTTAGATGATAGATTAAATAATTATATATTCTTTTTTATATATTTCCGCTTACGAAGTTACTGCCATAAATATATATAGATGATTTTTCTTCAGGGTCGCGTAAATTTTGTTATTATCTTGTACACTTGACGTTTCACACCTACGTGGTTTGAAGCACGTTTCAAGGGTACTCTATATATATGTGTATATCTTGATATAGCTCTACCATTTTATACTATATATTATGCTTTTTAATGTTCTTTCCAAGTGCTAGTGAAATATTTTCTATTTTCAGTTTGTAACAAACAATCGGATTCTAACAACAAAAACAAATTCTATATATAAGAGGTTCATAAAACAGAAAAGCATTATTTAATTGCGATTGTTCTATGAGAAACACCAAATGCCTGTCACAGAAAATGACAAGAGTAGGGAAGAATAACGATGAAATAGATGAAAGGATGCTGCTTTGAAGTCGTTTTTGCAAGTATGTTATTCTCAAAATGTCATGACACGTTTCAGAAAATTTAGATAAATCTTTTAAACCACTTGCATGTTACATTTAATCGGAGCAAAACACAAGCTCGAAAAAAGGTTGGAGATCGTGCTTTTTACGCGGATAAAAATGTCCTTTGATAATACACGGATATCTAGTGGAAGTACCCCCACCTCGTGAAAATCTATCAACCAATAAGATGTCAGATGATGGAAAGGCGCCTAGAGAATAGCCAATCGCTGCTTGCGTAATAACATCCATGGCCAGGATGTTGCCCAGAGAATCAAGATGGCAACCGAGAATAGTGCGAGTACCGTGTCAAACGAGCGATGCGATGTAAATAGTAAAAACGAACGGGTGCCAGAGACTTTACTTACGAACTCAACAAGCGTAAAGCTTGAGAAAGGATTGTCAGAAGTAATCGCCAAGGTGGAAAGACATCACGAAGTGTTAAAAGAGCGCGAGGTCGAGACGCCCAGCGGGACGCCCACGATTTTCGCTACAGCGTCATCGGCGAGCACGAGCACGGGCGACGGCAACAATCCACCCGGGAGCCTGGCTCTTGCCAGAGCACCTGGGCATGGCGAAGAATCGGCTAAGATCGATGGGGCCGGGGCTGTCAATTCAACTTTGCCTCCTCTGCTTCCTACGGAGTCGTCACGTAGCATGTCGGTTCACAGCCAAAGCAAAGACACAAACAAACCCAATAATCATCACCGATTGGAGTCGGAAGGTAATACGAGACAGTCTTTATGGTTTTTAACAACAATACTCTATGTTATTACCTTGGCTGTTTGTTTAGAGCCATTTTTTAAAGCTCGAAGGCATCATGGATTTATGTCTAATATGGAACGATGATACAGACCACAATTTTCAATGGCTCATACTTATAGTGAGCTGTTCACATAGTAATAATATTCTCTGGTTCAATCTCGACCTACAATCTGAGCTATTTATATATCAATTTCAATTTCCTCTCAAACCATAGTCGTTTGAACAATGCGTATTATGTTTCCTACAGATATTGATAGGATAACAATACTTTTTATATGAAAAGATTATGCAAAATACAAAATCTGAAATGGAATCTATATTCTTCTCATCATGAAGTAGCCATTACTATTTCTTTATCGGCTGATTGTATTGATTATAAGAGAATGACGAGCTAATGATTCTTTATAGAGATTCATGGATACTATTCAATTTTAAAAAGATATCTCTTGAGATTCATATTATCACAGATTTAATAAAGAATTTTTCATGTAGTTAGAACAATATGTATTTGTAATTGCAGGAGAACAGAATCGATGCCAAATCAGAAATTTTTCAAAGTCCACTAAGGATTCCGTTCATCATTCTGTCCATGTACGTATTTTTACACCAGTAACACAATTTTGAAAAAAAGAGCATACGACAACGTATATTTATTAAACTATAATTTAAAATTACTTGTGTGTATAACAGTAAGACTATCAGGAAAGAAAGACAAATGTGTCAATCACAGCTACATGACTGTTAATCCTTGTGGGTTTTCAGGCCGACACAACTTCCGTCAATGAAACGATATCTGAGAATAATATCTCAACATTTTCCATGAAACTTGAAGGGTGTGGAAACGTTTCTAGTAAAACGCCACAACTCGGAGAAAGTCCACAAAGCAGTGGCGAAATATTAAGCAGTCCGAGAAGTCCCGACTACCCTCCACGGGTCTCAACTAGCCCTAACAGTCCTGACACAACATTCACTCCAACAACAACAGCTACTACCATTACCAATTCCACAATCATGATGGACACAGCAAGATATAACGAAGAACACGTGAGCAACGAAGCGATTAGTCCTGGTACACCATTGCTGGATGAACCCTTCTGTCCACTGTTAAAAGGCAAGAATGTTCAAGCAGTGTTAGTGAAAACAGAAATTGACGTGTCGCAAAGTATTGAAACAAAGGTTGTGGAAACTAAACAAAATTTAACGGAATCAAGTCCAACAGAAACTTGTATAAAGGAAGAACCACCTGACCAGACGAACAATTATTTAAACCCAGTGAAAAATGAACAGTCGGATATTAGCTCAACGGTCGAGCCCAAAATTGAAATCGATTCCACGTGTCCAGGATCTACGAACATAAGTCCTCCAGTCTCAGTGGCCACTCATGGGAAGAGCCACTCGTCCTCTTCGTCTTCAAGAGAAAAACGAAGTAAAGAACACAGCAGTGAGAGACGTCATTGTTCTCGTTGTTACAAACGTAGCAAAATCAAACGTGCAAGTATCGGTGTACAATGTAGACGGGATCGTCATTCGCTCCCCCTCAACCATAAACCGATCTCTCAGTCTTATCCAAAATTTAACATTGATAATATGAGACTAAACCTTCAAACGAAAAACTATAAAACTTTGAAACAGTCAAGCGTCGACGATCCTCTGGAAGGTCTGAAATACAAGAAGTTCATTCACATAGAAACTTATCCTAACGGCGGTGCTAGTGTAGTACACATGTATCAGGATGAAATAGATGCATTGACAAGCGAGCAGGTGGAGGAATTGGCACAAGAATATTTTAAGGTGATAATTATCTGCATTTATCCTAAAACTTTTAAAATATCCATGAGACATTGCATAACTTAAGTATGGATTTATTGTCAGGTGGTTTTTGGGGAAGACGAGAATGGAAATGCCTACCACGTCATGGGGATAGTTCATAATGCAGCAGCTTACTTGCCTGACCTTCTGGACCATATGGCTTACAACTATCCAGCACTTACCGTGAAAAACGGTGTGCTGGGAAGAAATAGCGATATCGAAACTACAACAATGCTGCAATACAAGGAGCATGTTTGTAAAAGTTACAGTAACGGTACTGTAAGATACGGACCACTTCACCAAATAAGTCTTGTGGGTACTGTGCACGAGGAAGTTGGCGGGTACTTTCCGGATCTCTTACAGAGGCTGGAAGAAAATCCATTTCTCAAAATGGTATGTTATTAATTAATCTTCTACATACGAGAGAATAAACTTAGTTAACTGTAGTCGTAAATTTCTCTAATTATTTTTTCAGACAATGCCTTGGGGTCCGTTATCGGTAGTCAAGATGGAGACTCCACAAGAATCGAACGATGGACCCATCCTATGGATCAGGCCTGGGGAGCAACTGGTGCCTACTGCTGATATAAACAAAAGCCCATGCAAACGACGTCGAACGGGCATTAACGAACTACGTAATCTACAATATTTACCAAGGCTCAGCGAAGCTCGTGAGTATATGTTTGAAGATCGAACAAGGGCACACGCCGACCACGTGGGTCATGGTTTAGATAGAATGACTACGGCTGCCGTTGGAGTGTTGAAAGCAATCCACGGAGGACAGACGTACGAATATAACAGAATTACAAAAGACGTAGTTGCCTTCTACGCAGGTGACTTTCCTGAACTCGTTGAAAAACTACAGTTGGATCTTCACGAGCCGCCTATATCACAATGCGTTCAGTGGGTGGAGGATGCCAAGTTGAATCAGTTGCGTAGACAAGGCATTCGGTATGCTAGGATAAATTTATACGACAATGACATATACTTCTTGCCACGTAACATTATCCATCAATTTAGAACAGTCTCAGCGGTATCAAGCATTGCCTGGCACGTTAGGTTAAAGCAGTATTATCCAGACGCTCTGAATAATCTGAATATTAGACACAGTCGAGTCGTGACCGAAACCGCGCATCATTTTAAGGAGAAGAAAGGCATGGAGAGGGTTAGTGTTGATGAGCAGAAGGAGAACACAGATAGACAGTGCATGGAACTCCTTGATGAGAAGAAGGCTAAGGAGCGTGCTGCGGAATATCAGGGCAATCTCAAAAAGTCCGAACAACACAGTAAACGCAAGGATGATCATAAAAGTCGAGATTCGCATAGGAGACATTCTTCAGTCAGTAGTAGAAAAGAAGTAGATGCGAGTAACAACGGCTCAACTTCCTACAAGGATGGAAAACATTCGAAAAAAAGGATCGTTGAGCGCAAGCAAAGTAGCGACAAGAAGAATGAAAGACGGAGCGATAAGAAACATGAGGAACGACATCACAGTAGTAAATCCAGTCACCATAGTCACGGTAGTAGTAGCAGTAGTAGTAGTAATCACTCCAGTGAAAAGAAGAAACACAGTAGCAGCAGCAGTAGTAGCAGTAGCCACAAGTCAGATCATCATCACAGTAGGACGAGCAGTAGTAGTACACCAAGTAAGGAAAGCCCACCATCCATACCGGAGTCGAGATCAGCAACAAATTTGAAGACACTGGAGAGTTCGCCAAAGTCTTCTGAAAAAGATGCCGTATCGCCAGACTTTTCCGTCATGGGACATCAGCAACAGCAACACCACACCAGTCACGACTCAATAGTTCTAGAACCAGAAATTGTCACGGCTAGAGAAGCAGTTGGCAAAACCTACGCAACGAAAGTTGTCGACAAGGCATTGGAAATTGCCATTTACAAGTCGAAGACTGACGTTGAAGAAGTTTGTCAGTCCCTACGAAGCGGCGTCTTGGAGGCCTCCAAGGAGATGCTTGAGAGAATCAAGAAAGAAAGTTTCGAGATCTCTCAAAAGAAATACATAAGCGACAGGCTGAGACAAGAAAAATATTGTCAACTACTCGAGAAAAAAACTGTGATAGCGTTTACATCAAAAATGGAATGCGCTACGGAGAACGCAGTAAAGGCTCTTATAGAGATGGCTGAAGAAGAGGCTAAGGAGAGAGCGAAAAACGAGAAACCCGAGAGTACGCCTCCGAGTGCAACTAGCTCCGGCGAAGAGAATAATCAAACCTTGACACTTGGACCATCCACAAGCGACAGTGAGAAACACAGCACCAGTGGAATAGGAAGTGCTGAAGAAAAATCTCCCGAGCATCAAAGTGTCCTACCGGAAGTGGAAAAGAAGCACAGAGAGGAGAAGGAAGCGAGGGAACAAAGACACAGAGAACGAAGAGAACGAGAAAGGAAAGAACGCGAGCATAAAAAGCAGAGGCATCAAAGTCCCTCTATGAAATCAGAAAGTAAAGAAGCAGAAAGGAACCGAGAAGATTCGATCAAGGAACCAAGTCAATCGATAAACGAACAGTCTTCGCCCACAAAAGTATCCGAGCTTTTTGATGGTAAAAACAACGAGAGAAGGTCCGAGAAACGCAAGGACAGTCATCATAGTCACAGCAAGGACAGCTGTAAGAAATCATCGAGCAGTCGCAAGCATAAGGATGATCCTGGATCTTCGAGTCAATCACACACGTCAAGCTCGAGTCACAAACGAAAATCAGGATCGAGTTCGAGTCAAACTCACAAAGAATCGAAAAGGCTGTGCACCGAGGAGAATATTGTCGCGCAAGCACCTGACCAAATTTCTAATAGCACGACAACAACGTGAATTAGTTTTTTTTTCTGGAGTTACAACGCAATTCCTATGTAAAAGAGTTAACTTAAGTGATACATCGGATATCAAAAGAACATTTTCACATTCGAATGAATCTCTTATGAATATTTCTCAAGACCAAACGGTACGAAAATTTCTGTGATCGAAACTACACAGTGGATCACAATAAAATCCTCACTCTCCTCGATCATCGAGCAGTTCAAAAAGCAAAGAAAATCAAGACGTGGTAGTTTTACATTAGTATCATTCGATGATACTAATTATTGAAATTATAAGATCGTACCATTTATACGATCATGATCAGATTGATATTCGCTTATCAATTACGCCGTATTATAATGCTATTTATTCTCAAGAATTCACTGGCTAATTTAAGCCTTGAGCCCTTCACCTTGCAGACTTATAATTTTGATAATAATAAGGGTGGGGCTTGTACACTATGCAATTCTAAAATGAATTACGTAAAAACAATTTCTTATACGTTTCTAACAAGGTGCTCGTTCCACGCGAGATGTATTTACTGTACAAACTGTCATTGTTTATTACGTATAAGAAACAAATAGGCGCGAATAACCGACAAGCCGTTAAATCGTTGTACATTGTACATAGTGATACGCTGATTGAGATTAAAAGTAATATTTATCTCGCGGACTAAAACTTGCTTAATTGTACGTAAACAATTTGTAAAGCATGATTGAGAAAGAAGTCATCACGCGTGCCCACTTCGTGTTTCCTATGGTGCCAGCCTGATTGATTCTGCCATTTTGCGAAATTCAGATTCAATTCTACGTGTACATACATAATAGGAGCTTTCTCATTATTATTGCATTTTCAATGGAAACGCCACAGCCGTAATGTGAACTGAAGATAAAAGTCAAACCTTGGATATAATAAAAATACATGTGATTAAATTATTTTATAGTCATTGTGCGAATACAATATCTCGATTCCCTGCTAATCAAATCCTGTTATCAAAGGGAATTTTCAAATCACGAATATATGCAATTTGCAAATACTGCTTATCTGCTGAAGTTTCAACGTGACAAATTACCAGAGTGACCTATGTGCTCCCATGTATAATTGTAAAAAACACGTGCCCGACATAGTCGCTATAATAATGTATAATGTCTTTATAAGCTGCACTTGTTACCCTTTCGTTAAATGGCAGCTTAAATTCCAAATGCATCAAACTGATACTTTTTTTTTGCGAGCATTGTTACGTTAACCAAACGAATAATAATTAACATTAATTTGGTAATTTATACTAAAGGTACTTTCCCACGTCGAACTTACTAGTCGTACTGATAACTCGGAAAGCCAGATCCCTCATTGGCCAGAATCGGTCATCATGTAACCGTTCTGTCAGATAACTTTTTCATGATAACCGAATCTGACCAATGAGAGATCTGGCTGGAGTTATCCGTCTTGTACTAGTCCATTCGACGTGAAAAGGTACCTTAAGGCTGTTATTTATTTATTGTTCTATCGAATATATTGTATAATTATATTTAGCATTATCAGAGTGCAGCTTATACAAGAGAATCATATTCCTCCTTTTTCTCTGCGTTCTCTTTCTTTTTCTTTTCTCTTTTGGCTTCTAACAAATCGATCAGGCGTTGCCGAGGCACTGTTGCCCAATAATTGCATTACAAATGGCAATAATAAATACCGTCGTTAACCCGAATTGTTTCACAAAGACCCGCATCGTTTCAAAGTAAAACAAGTTAAACGAATTGTCCATTACCACAAATGAGCGAGGAAAAATAGCTCATCGATGATAAAAGTACGAAACGTATCGTCGATCTTGCAAAAGATTTACTGACTCATAAACTATGAAAATCTTATCATAAGTCATCAAGCAATTGATGGTTACGATACGTTCTACTTTTATGGAATGAAAATTTTCTATAAACAAATCAGTTAATCAACTGGTTGTACAGCTTAAATTCTCTAGTAATGATAGATGCTATTACTATTACCAAACTGAATATTTTATTTAACTATTTATATATTTTTACGTGACTACTGCATCAAATCATGGAACAGTGTCGTGGAAGTCGATGATATCTGGATATTTTATAATATCCCAGTAATATTGAATTGCATAAAAAAAAATTTCAATAGACGACTGTATACGTACCATGCTTTCTTTTTTTTTTTTGGTAATAGAAACTTCAAATAATTCTGCTTGTGTTAAAGGTAAAGGGATTATTCGGGTGCTCTTCTTGGTGGTTGCTTTTTAAATCGTCAATAAAGAATCCGAACGAGTAGATAAGAGAGACGCAAGGAACTCTACCAATTTATTAACTTATAATATGTACTGTGTTTTTCCTCCTATATTTTCTGTACATTACTATAGTTACTGTAAGTAGTATTGCGACTAGAGTTTAAGTAAATTATATTTTCTCTACTTAGGAAAAAGCCGATACCCTTGTAATATCGTCTGTCATGTGGGTGCGTGTGCGTTTGCTGTGTGATTCTGTGCGTGTTCATAGAGTACGTTCAACTCGTCATTTGAAAGTAGTACACTGTGTAGATATTCAATGGATCGAACGAACTTAATTTAATTTATTTTAATTTAATCTAATCTTATTTAATCATTCGCCGTTGCGTTTAATTTTCCGTTGAAGTCTGTTTGCACGATATGCCTATGATTTTTTTTCATGTTCAATCTCTGATTTATAGTTTTTTTTTTCTTATATGAAATATTCTCGACTAGCAATGTTTTGAGAAAATATTTTTTTCTTGAAATAATAACGCAATGTCTTTCAACTAAGTGCGAAAGTGCAAGCAAACTCTCCAAAGAGATTATGTTGTATGGTGGCCGTGAGATTTTTCTTTCAAGTCCTTAAGGGTGTGTCTTTAGATTTTTCATGGAGAAACTTGAATTTGTATATCAAGTATAAGCTGCACTCCTACAGTACTTGATTTTTTCTTTCCTCAAATCTTTAAATGGCTCTACGAAGCAGATTTATCTTTTACTTTTCATTTTTGTGCGTTTTCAAAAGACGTTTATGACAATGAGCTATGCTACTAGATTCCAATAATATTTGAGCGTTGAGAATAGCATTTTGAAGGTACGGTTTTCGAAGGATAGTCAAAAGTTTTTTTTATACCAACGAAAGAGTTACTGATTTGTAAAATGTTTGTTAGTGGAATTTGGCCAATGATAGTTTGACTTCTGAAACTTAAGGTGTAACGTTGTTCAGGAAAAAGGTACGTACAATTATTAGAACTCTACCAGAAATTATGTTTACTTAGGAATCGCATTTGGAAACGCCCTTAAACGGAGCTCCTGCGATCAGGACTTTATTGTACTTTGAATAAAACGGAAGGGGATCAGTATTTTCGAATGAACGAGTTGATAATTACGGACGAACCTCGAATTAATTGCGACATTCTTTTTGCTTCTTAAAGGAAAATGAAGGCTGACCACTGCCTGCTATGCAGTATTCATTTATTAACATTTTAAAATATGTAGATATTATACATAAAAGTATAAGGGTATGAAAGCACCTGTAATGCAGGTTCGCGTAACCTGCCTATTGGCATCTGGGTTTATCGGAATTGAATTCATGCTGTATATTTGTAAATACAAAAGCCCTCTCGAGGTAAATATTAATGTTATGAGAAGAAATAATGTCAAATAGATAATTGTAAAGCAGTTTAAGTACAGAGAAAATGCACACTGGCACGATTAGTGTCAAAACCTTCACTATCAATACTAATCATTGCTATTCTATTGCTATACATAATATATAACGTTGAGTACATACAAATCATAATTGCATAATTATATATATATACATAAATATATATATAATTACTGTAGTATGTAGTTTTACATATTATACCCGTCACATGTGTAGAGTTGCATTCCAACGTCTAGGTTTTTAATGAAACAAATAAATTACTTTTATCAAGCATTATTTAATTAATATTCTCATTTCCTTCCTTTCCTCATGGCCTTATCCCCTTTATCCCCAATGGGACAGGTGCCAGGAAGTTAGTCCAATTGGATCAGAATTAGGAGTTTATACATAGTTAGCAATGGACCTCGCGAGACAGACCTTATAGAAACAAGTGTGAGGATCTACAGAGTTTAGGACACCACATTCTAACAGTGAAATCCGTATGAGTACTGACTTAGGTTTTTACGAAAAACCCATTGGCGAAATCCGCAACACACTACTCACTGGGCTACGATCGCTCCATTAATATTCATTTATACCCTTTCTTTTATATCATCGAGGAGATATTGGCAAATAACGCCAGCCCCCGTGTATTCTGTGTCTGAAACGAACTATATGGCATTTCAACCCCCTTCTGAACTTCAATGCTGGTTCCAGCATAACTCCCGTGCCCACTAGCCGTCAGACACAAAGTCCCATAAGGCTGGCCCTCTTTACTAGTAGCTCCTCGGTGTTTATACCTATAATCTATTTCTATGATATGTAAATTCAAATAATATATTTCAAATAGCGGTTCTCGAATATCTCGTAGAGAGATTCATGGCGCATTTGAAAGTTTTTTGCGCATGTGTTATGAATGTGATTAGCAGAGGGCAGCACGGGCACATAAATAATAATGGCCGTTTGACGTTTGAATTTATCACTTTTTCATTTTTAATTTTTACTTATTTTCATTCGTCGTAGATTATAATTTAATTTAATGTGATTTGATTTATTCAGGATACTAATGTTATTATTTGGATATTACCCGATTTAATGTGTGGTAAGTTAATTTATTGTGTTCATGTGCGACATTGTTATTTTAGGTTAGAAATTTGAATTTCTTTAAATTTTAAACAAGCTGTTAAGAATGTTTTGTTATGTGAGTTATGTTGAGAATATTAATATTTTCATTATATAAGAAAGATTATTCATGCTAGATGATTTCAGCTAATATCAATGCTGCGTTTGTTGTTATGTACATCATCAAAATCACTTATATTGTTTGTATGGAAGCTTATATGTTTTATGCTCCAAAATAATTGTGGAGCAAAATTCATCATGATTCAACCTTACTGGGCTGCAACCCATCGTTTAGCAATTGTAGAAAAGAAGGAATCTCTTAGCCGAATCTTTTTTATAGAATCCTATTAGAAGATCCTAATACAGAGACATAATATTATTAAAAAATGGATAACATATATGCAAAACTAAATAATTGGATCGAACTGGTTCAGTCACATCAGTTGAAAGGAATAGCATCGGATTTAAAGGTAAGGAACCTTTATTTATTAACATCAGCTAATATGTAATTATGATTGAAATTTTTCAGAAAACAATTACAGTAGATCTTGACGATCCAAGGTTGAATAAAACAGTTTTCAAGTTACTATTGCATCTTTCTCGTACTGCAGATCAGTGCGATAAGTCAAAAATTGAAACCATTGAGGAAATTGGAAAGCTGACAAGAACTATTTGTCCCCTCTTAGTAACAGTACCAAACGAACACAAGTTTTTCTCTAGTATATACCACATTGCACGCTGTTTACTGACGGCAAAACTACATACTGATGCAATGGAAGTTTGTGACTGGTTGATACCAGGTAGACTTTTAAAGGATACACCAAAGTCTTCGGATATTTACGTAACAATATCACATCTGTGGCAAAGTGCCGTTGAAAGTCAGTTACATATAGCATTTGACAACTTAAACACTCTAACCTGGGAACTACTTATAGCACTGATTATTTATGAATGTCATATGATGCAAATAGCATACGGTCAACAATGGAAACGGGTATTGAGTAAAATTGACTTTTACTTTGAAAAAATCATTGGAGTGAGAAAACTGTCTAAAGGACCATTTTATGAAATTTTTCGTGATGCCATGATATCCTACATGATGAGCTTACAAATATCGTTTGAAGGCAATTACAAGTTAGAAAATTATCGCTATGTATTGTTGCTAATCAACAGAATAATCTTAGAACAGATCACTTCATCGGAAATTGAATATGTTGGCGATACATTTAAAAAGTTATGCAAAGCCTTTGAAAGTTCAATGAGGAAAGACAAAGAGTGCTGTAAATGCTTTAAATTCTATAAAGAAATTTGTATCATATACTTAAGACCAGTCATGTCCTTAAACAGTTGCGAACCTGATTCTATTCAGCAAGTGGTGCAGCAGTATAAAAATATTGTCACTGGACTTAGGTATGATGGTGCAGTCAAATGGAATTCGTACATACTAGCTAGAATTCTGACACTACTATTTACATACTGGGAACAATCATTAAAAAACGAAAGCTGGAAGAACATTAATGCTGAACTTTTAAAAGAAACTATGATCTTTGTACAATTTATCAGTTCAACATTGAGCCTTCAACTAAAAGATACATGTAAAGCCTGTAATGTCGAGGAGTGCAAGCTCAAACAAGACATTTACAATGCTGTTGTATTGAAGCTACGGTTTCTTTCTGTACTATATGCAATCTCTGACAAGAAGTTGCTCAAAGATATTTACCCAATAATACAAACTCTCCTTGAGGAGAGCATATCATCGATTTTTGAGATGAAACTATCCAAATGCAAACAGTGGACACAAATGTGGAGCATCTGTGGAAGCCACATTTACAATTTATGCATTACCTATAAGGAGCATTACGAGGAGAGCACTTTTCTATCATCATTGTTATGCTCCTGCATTATACAATTCGAAGGTATCAACTCGTCCGTTAGTTACATACATCTTGACAAAAGTTTGTCCACTGCTTTGCATAGACTATGCAGCATTCATTATCATCATGGAAAATATAGAGAAGCCATGACTGCCGCAGCTCTCAATGGTCTTATCAGCTACAATGATTCCGAATCAAAAGCATTTCGTATGTGGACTAATGTCAAATATAAATGCGTCACTTCTGAGAGCATAATGAAAATGACAATTCTACAGTGTCTGAAGACAGATCGGCAGATCATCAAGGAAATTGGAGTGGATATTGATTTAAATGACTATGATCTTCGAAAACTGTGCTTGCGAGAGATCAAAGCATTACAAGAATCTCATGTCAATCTGTCTGTTGCTATCACAGCGGTACTAGATGAATTAGAATTTTTGAATCCAAACGCTTTAGAATATGGCCATGGTGTTTTGTTACTTGGATATCATTCACTAATCTATGACAATCCTGATCGGTTTTATGAATATCTCAAAAAAGCTGTATCGATGTTAAAGAAGGAGAAGCATACATGGGCTCATATCTCTTTGGCTGCTGGTTTTGAATTTTATAAATTCATTAATCACACAAGAACTATGGGCAAACAAACACAACTCGAAATGGACAGTGCAAAGTTTGCTTTGCTTGCACCGAAGTTAAATTCAGCACAACAAGAACCTGAAAATGTAGTGCCTGCTTATAGCACTATCAATGTAAAAGAAGATTCTCGGCTTCAAAGTTATTTACAGCAGCCACTGAAAACTTGGGCCTTATACATTGAGAATATTGATACTGTAAGTTTCAATTCATTATATCTTCTTTTATTTGCCGCATAATTAATGATCATACTATCTCTTGCTAGTTGGAAAGTTTTGTACCATGGGAATCTGAACATATCTTGCAAACCATAGTAATCGCTGGTGAATATTGCCGGTTACACAGATTTATTGAATGTGAAATCGATGCTTGGAAACTTGCTTATAATTTGGCCACAAAACAAAAAAGTCATCGTGTGATCATTTATGGTAATAATTGTCATTCTTATCGTAACTGTTATGCTACGTAATCTTATTGCATTATATTTGAATATATAATGTTAATATTCACCTACAGTGGTTGGACGAGCAATTTCGTCAAGATATATAAACAAGGAATGGATTGATACCGCCACAAAGCTTAGTATGGATCTAAAACATTCAACTGATAATGATGTCATTGAAGCAATTGCCACGTATTGGATTGGTTTATCAGATTTTTATTTCGAAATTGGAAAGGTGAGAGATACATATACATTTAAAAAGAAGTAATACTTGCATTATATTGCCAGATGTATCTATAAACAATTTTTTCAGCACGATGAGGCTTCACACTTGTTCGATGAAGCAACAATACTGCAAGAAAGTTCTGTCCTTTATAATCAATCGACCTATTTAATGAGGTTGGATATGTTACTGCGTAATGAAAAATTAAGTACACGTAGTAATGAGAAATTAGATTTTTCACTTTATATTGTTCAAAGTCTTTATGCCATGATATCATTGAGCTCACATTTGCTCGAAACTAAGAGTAAGTTTTCTTTTTCTTATCCAATCAGTAGTTAGTTTGATCCATAACGAAAAATGTTATTTTAGGGGAATCGAAAGAAAAAATATTATATGGTTACGACGTCCTACTCAGTTCAACGAATCACTTGTCTCTGCGTTTGAACAGTTTATTGTCGTTCAAAGAAATCTCAGCGCACTTGGTCCAACGTCTGAAAATCTCGCAAAAACTTGGAGCAACTTTACGCGTTGCAGAATGTCTTAAGAATTTATGCTTCATTGATCTTTCGCGGATGCAGTTAGATGACTGTGAGGTGAAGCTGCAAGGTCTAGAGCACATATTAGATATTGAATCTATTGAACTGTCTATGAAGTCTAAATTGCAAACAGTAGAAACATCGTCATATTCGTTGTCATCATCAGAACGTATGGTGGAGTCAGTCAGAGATATCGCACAGAATCCTGCATCACCTGTACTAAGAAAAAAAGTCTTTGCTCCATCAGACTTTCTCTTGCATAAAGATTGCACGTGCTACAAGTGCAAAAATTTACCTTATCAGTATTTGGTCTTTGCCAGTACGTATATAAGGGCGCAATTGTATGCTTTGCAAAATGAAACGTCTGCTGCAATGGAGCACTTTTACGGTGCGTTTAAAATTCGACGAAATATTTTTGCAAAAGAGAGCAAAGGATCGTTGGATTGTTCAATAAAGAAAATGGATTTGGAACGACATCCTTGGGAATTTTATTATAATATGGTGGAGTATGTTCTTTTCCTACTGGACTTCAGTCGCTTCATCAAAGGATATAAACTAACCAAAGAAGAAAAAGGGCTGAATATTGCTTTGGAAGCTATTAACATATGTGAGACTCATAATCTTCAAAATCATCCAATTTATATATCTGCCAAGGAATTGCTGTTTGAATATCGTTATCAGAAACTCCTTTCAACCGTCGATTATTCTAGTGAGTCATTTAATCAATTTACTAGATTCCTTAATTATAACTTTCAACTTTTAATCTAATACTATAGAAGCTGTACAATATCTTTAATCTTTTTACATTATTACAGATTTCACGGTTCCAACAGCTGATAGTATAGACGTGAGCAAGTTTACTCATGACGCAAATTCTGAACTCTCAACGTGCGTCACGCCGACCCATAACGTGCGAAAAAATCCAATTAAATCACTACGACGTCACAGAACTCCTCCTCCACTGAAGCTTACCAAAGTCAGTATAAATCTCTCGGATGACGAAGAAACAACTCCTTCGTTAGATGAATCAAAATCGGGAAGAAATTTGAGTTCTGTAAAATCAAGACTTCCTCTAAATGATTGCGCTGAATCAAGCGATGACGAGAACAGTCTCTTTGCACCTGTTAATCCTGTTCTCGATAAGCCAAAGAATATAAATTTCGAGCGGCTCTCTTTAGAAGATATGATAGACAAAGCATCTTCCGTGCTGCCTGAAATGTCGTCACGGTTACGGAAATTCTCAACTGGTCAACCATTGAGAGAACCACCAGATTCAACAAAGATTCAGGAATTAATTAAATTACTCGAAGATTCGACGATAAAGGATGCTACTCGACCAGTAAGAAAATCGAGAAGCAGAGTGATCCCAGGGAATAATAATATTATATCTAAGCTGAATCCATTGAGCGAGAAAAATAATGAAAAAGTCAATGAGATAATCGACTTATTTAAGGGACTTCTACTTTCTAGTAAATCAACAGAGGATACCTTAGAGTCGAATATTCATACATCTCTTGATCAGGAGTCAGGCAGCGGTTTGCCAGTTGAATCTGATATAAAACTTACGCCGAGAGTCAGTGGGAATAAAAAAATAAAAACTTATACTAAGCGAAGTGTGCGTACTAAACTCTTTGTATCGAATGCCAAAGATACACCTGAGGTAGCTAGTAATTCTTTAAAGAATAATGAAAAATATAATTCTGAAAGTGTCATTGGCAAGTCAAATCATTGTACAATCAATGATATTGGAGATAAAGGTTCATTGAACGTTCCCATCATTATTGTAGATGAATTTGAAAAAGTATCAGGCAAAAGAAGTAATGGAAAAGAAATGAACGAAGTGAAACGTTCCATAAGAACCCAAGAATCTCGTACGTCAAAAGTATTATTATACTCGGATAAAAAGACTGAAAACGTGCCTAATGAGTTGCGACCAAAATTAAAAAACGAAGGAAAGAAACTGCCAAAACGTTCGATAGCTAGTGCGAAAAAAGTTATTGTATATTCGGACAGTGAAGATGAAAATACTAGTCGCTCGGACGACATAGAAGTAATTGATCCAAAACCGATAACCTCCGTTCGAACTACCAGATCAACAAACAGAAGTACTAGACAGTCCAAGAAGAATAATTTTGCAAATTTAGAAGCAGCGACTTCCTTTCCGCCCAAAGAATTGGCAAAAGCAGATGAAAAGAAATCTCCTAAACGCACAATGAGAACTAAAGATCCGCAACCTTCAACGTCCAAGACAAATCAGATAAAATCAAAAAAAAGAATAGCTCGATAGTATTATTTCTAACTGTATTATTCTATTGTATGTAATTATATTAGAGCGAAACTTCCAATTAGAAATAAATTTTAAAATGCGACTCTATTTATAAGAGGATACGCAAAATTAATATACTGCCAGCCTAACGCAAGGTTATAGTTTTGCAGCATTTATTGTGACAAACTGCGAGTTGCTATCTGAAACTTTTATTACTGCACATATACAAATAGTTTTCTTAAGACATTAGTAATTAGGTGAATGTATGTGGATAGAAAAGGATGGGTAAATTATAAATAAATGAGTGCGCAGAAAATGTTGTCTGAAAATATTTATTAAAATATATGATATATACATCTGGTAGAAAAAAAAAGGGTAGGAGCTCGTCGCGGGTGAAGTTAAACAGCTCCTTAAAAAATTAAATGAATATGGAACCCTTGCTGGGGTTACCATCTCAAATATTTCTCGCGTACACTCCCATCTTTGTATAAATAGTAACTAATTTTGTTCCAATTAAATACTTTACAAACTCAATGTTTCAACGTCCTTGTAAATCTTTTTTACTTCCCTCCTTTTTTTGTCGCTTTCACAAAGTTTTACCATAATTACTAAATATCACACAAATGTTTCTTGTCGTCTCGTACAATACAACTATCGTAATCATCATCATAATTATTATTACCATTCATTATCATCATAATCAACCATAATGTTTCAATAAATAACTTGGCGCATTGTCAGCTGAGAAGTAGCATGGTCACCATACAATCTTGGATGATCACGAGTATATACACTTCATTCACACATAGAACAGTATGATCTAATATCGAAATGCTTGAAAAAAGTGACGTGAATTTTCGAAGATTCGTATAGTCCAAAAAGGAAAAGAAAAAGGTCAAATGATAATATTCGTTCAACGCTCTGTCATAATGTTCTATTGTCTTATGATACTCTGTTCTGCTCCTTTGTTATGTATTGCCATTGAAAAGTTTCATGACGTACGAGCGCAACTGCAGAAGCAAATTAACACAGCTAAAGCCATGAGAAATTTGATAACCGTATTATAAGAAATTAATCTCCTACTACACATACGTAATCAATTGGCCGCAGCAATAGGATATCGCAATAAACGAAAAATTACTTGTATCACTTCTATTAGTCCCGTGTATAATAAATCGCTGCGGGTATCTGGAGGACAAACGTTATTTCTGTGAAAGACGAAAATTGTAAGAAAATAAACTAAAGAATATGATTGATTAAAAGAAGAAAAAAAGGAACGTTCTAGAATTAATTCGTGTGTATCGGCGGTGAGAGGAAGAGAGTTATCATCGTCGCAACCCCATACGCACGGCAAGATCAAAATTACAAAAAGAAAAGAGATGGAGAAAATAGAAAAGAAAAAGCAACCGTTTACTACCCAACTAACAACATGATCTTCACAGATCTATTATAGACAATTGGTTTGCTGCCTGTTGCAGCGCACCTCGCTCCTTTCGTAGTAGCAACAGGTACACGTTGTACTTAAAGCATAAAATTGTATCAAACATCAACGTTAAAAATACAACATTTTTTGGTAGAATTATTTTATAATAGTGAGCAAAAGCCTGCGTGTACCGTAAGTTTTCCATTCTCTCGATCATCGTCAAAACTCGTAACGCAGCCGCCTGAGATGTCATTCCTTGACGGCCCAATAATATAATAAAGAGTACATGAAGCTTTTACGACTGCCTGAATCACAATAACGGTAGACTGACCACCTTGGTCAAATATATAAAATTTCTTTAATATCATCCAAGCTCCACTAAAAGTGCAAAAGCATTGACGAGTATATTTAAAACGTTTAAGTACTACGAATGTTAAAAGTTCACTGAGTCTACCGTTTTCTATAGCTTCTGCGCCCGGAGGATGTTCTTAGGTATCCTTAATATACTGAAAGTCCAGAAACGTCTGCTTTCTCGTCAACGTTAACTTAGCCCTGATCGGTAATGCTCACGTGAATTGTTTTAAGGGATGTTTACAAAAAAAAAAAAAAAACAAAACAAAAAAACAGGAAAATATTCATATGAGCATACTCATATCTAAATGTAATTATTCACTTATTATTGATATCACGATTTGCTTATGCGAGAATGTGGCACATTTAATGAGAAATTAAAAAATGTACTGGTAGATTCATTTCACGAAGACACACTCTTCCGATTAGAGACGTACTAAATTTTTAGTAATAAATCGGTTTCATCGAAATGCATAACACAAAGGGAAAGAAAGTCACGTATTTCGCAAATCGTGATTAGACACTCGACACATAAAAGACAAGTATTCAGATCCTTTGTTTAAATCATAGTGAACGATATTTTTAAAGGATTTTGTGAAGTCCACTATAATTTACTTATTATTATCCTTTTAAGATGTTTAATGAAAACTAAGGATATGAATACGGGCTACGAATGTTAATTCCTATTGTCAAACTGATGAAACGAAAATGGAACTCTGATTACACGTTAAAGTTCCATTATCCTTTAACTGTTTTGTTACAGTAAATCGAATGACGTACACTCGGATTTTGATCTTTCTAATACTTAGACATATATAAATAGGAAGAATGCGATAACATAAAGTACCGTGCGATAACTCATAATATCGACGATTTTGGCTTTTGGGTGAGAAAATACATGAGTTGTCTGCAAGGAGGTATAACAGAGGCATTTAACGAATCGCTTGGTTTCGTAAACAGTCGAAAATTAAAGAAATAAAGAGAAGAGGATCGTATTTGAGATAAATTAAAAATCCTCCTACAAGTCGTTCAATTAATTAACATTCAAAAAACAATTCTCATTCATTCTGCTGGATGGTCGAGTTTTCAATAATACCTGCTTGGCTTTATGAAATCACAGTCTATTATAAGTGTGTATACTGGAGAGTCGAATGCACAGCACGTGATTCTAATCTTTTCGTAAGCCCAAGTGCACGGGCAGCCTCTTCCTGCGTTTTGGCCAATTCCATCAAAGCTAAAGCGCCAAGCCATTTTTGACTATCCTCAGGCAACGGTAACTTAACCACGCTATCCTCTTGCTTGACTACCACAACCTTGATGCCAGTTCTGTCTTCGCTGTTGGACAAATTCTTATGGGTGTTCATCTCCTTGCCATTCAAACTATTAGAACTTCCAGCTAACATCAGTACGGTAGGCCTTGTTTCATTTTCACTGTTGCGTAATGCTGTAGGGATTTTGTTTGTTGTTCCATCAGAGACAAATTGAATTTCATTTGGCATTGCCTGGAGTTGACATACATTCTTATTCGCAGGTGCCTGATCCCAATAGAAATTGGAGGACGTTGTATCAGAGTTTGAAGATTCAAAACGAAGGTTTACACTGTCGTTGGATGTTATATCGTTGCTTAATGGTTTTCCACTTTTTTGAAGCTGATCCCAGTTCCCTTGTAATACAGAGTGTGATGATGGCAATATAGTATTTTGCACATCTTTAGATTCTAGAACATCCAATGTACTAACTGTATTGCCCAAATCCCAGGAAACTTGGGCCTTTGAATTTGGTGGTTCTATTTCAGATTTCTCTGGAGCAGTTTCATCAATATTTACATTTGAATGACATGTGCTGTCAGATTCGTTAGTTTGCAGGATAGCAGATACAGTCCACTTCGAATGAGATGAAGCCTTTGAAGTGGTTGTCATATTCTGCAGTGACGAACCTTCGTAAGTCGATGATATTGGTGTGATCATTGATTGAACGTCCCATCTTAATGGTTTGGCCAATTGTTGCTCAAGACATGCTTCACGCAGCCATCTCTTTTTTGGTTGCAATCGGTCCAAAGGCCGTCGTACTGGTGTTATTGGAAGCTTCAGTGAGGTCGATTCTTCATCTTCGGATACTTGTAGCACAGCACATGCTTCGGCTGGATCCTCATCTTGACTCTCTTCTTGACTATCCTGACTCTCGCCACAGTAAAGCCTTTGGTTGGGTGGCTTACGATCCACATTCTCTTGCTCACCAGCTGCATCCATCATTAGACCCTTTCTAGACTTAATTCTTTTGTGATTTTCAGAGCTGCTTTTCCATGTTTTCTTCTTTCGATCATTCTTTCCAGTCGGTGTTCTATCCTCTCGCTCTCTGGCCATTTTATAACGTTCCAACCAACGGGTAACATCGTGCGGTAATTCAGTATTCCCAGATACAGGCTTTAGGACAAAGTCATCAGATCTTGTCAACGTAGCATATGGATGATCTGGACAATGTCTATTAGCATGTGTAAATCGCATTTCACATCCAGGTTCAGTGCAGAGAAAAGGTTTCTCTCCTGTATGAAGACGTTGATGAGTTTTCAGTTGCCCAGATTGAGTAAAAGCTTTCGTGCATCCTGGATAATCACAAGGATAAGGTCTTTCACCTAAACAAAAAGAAAATAAAAAATATATATTATTCTTTAATCAGAAATCACAATATTTAAGCTTTTACAATGTTTAGACCAATGCAAAAAAAAATATTACTGGCCTGTAACAAAAATTGATTTATCTAATATTTCACCATGTCTATATCGAAAAAAAGCTCAGTTATATATAGTAACGTATATAAGTCGTTAAAAAATAATTTCTTCTTGAGCATAACAAATTCTTTCAGATACTGTCTACTTTTATCTTTTTAGGATTGGTTCTTTGCGATTTGAATCCGTTCAAATAAAGGAGCCTTTCCAGGTAAGTCGCACGACACACACATCTAGTCCGTCAGACTCCTGATTAGCCGAATTTTCATAGACCAGACCCTTGGATTGGTCGAAGTCGTTTATCCATGAAAGACTCAGTCAATCAGGAGTCTGATGGATTAGACGTACGTGTCGTACGACTGACCTGGGAAGGCTCCTTAATCGGACACGCGCAATTGCAGATTTTTTTATATGGACGACCACAGTACATTTCTACCTATTCTGAAATAAAGACGCAAATCGGTGGCATAGTTTCGCAATTTTATGACAGAGCAGACGACTGATGACTATTTTCATTACTTAAAATCTATAAAAGGGATAAATATCGTACTATTTCGAGCATAACCAAGTCGTCTTGTACGTTAGAATCAGAGGTACGAAGCTTTTGTGCTCCCAGACAAAGAACAACGGACATTTTGTTTGCACGAGAAGGAAGCCGTGCTAACCTCTGAATTACTAAATCGAACTAGAATAAAGCAATCAAAATTAAAAGAGATCTCAACGAGTGCGCCTTTTCTAGATAAATATACAATTAGAATCTTGCATAATTCTTATTGATCAGCATAACGAACGCGTTAGCCACGCCGGAGCCATTTAATTGTTTAAAGCGGCTGTATCATGGCGGTTGGCGGGACGCGTGATCGCAACCGTTAGAGACCGCTCAAAAAAAAAGACGAAAAATACTATTCAGAGCTATAAACCACAGGAACGCGATTATAATGAACAGCCGGACTATTCGCGCTATTAAAAAACATGTAAATATTTAATTTCACCGATATATTCAAGCGGCTTACCTGTATGAGTGCGCAAATGCGCCTGAAGACTTTTTTCGCGTGGAAATACTCTGCTGCAGTAAGTACACTTGATGCTACTAGGAGAAGTGCTACCCTGCATCATAAGATTCGAAAGAGCATCTGCTCGTGGACGTCCTCGACGATGGCTTTCAGAACCTCCAGAACGTGGCCCAGCAGGACCGGCCCGCATGGCGGCCACGCCGTTTTCCCTGTACTCCGGCGAGGAACATGAGCTACCTGGACTAAGGTTCACATTTCGTGCTTCCTCGCCCCAATTCCATGGATAGAGCATAGTATCGCACATTGGAGGACTCGATGGCAATGCGTCTGCCAAGGGTCGGGACTCCCGTTTCGGAGTGTGCAACTCCATTTTACACAGGTTCCTATACCCCTAAGCGTTTATTCCACGTTTTATCCTCGGCACCTCGTGGATGCAATACTCTTCTGTATAAGAATTTTATCTGATTTCCTTATTCTTCGTCGTCCTCTTCACCGTCGCCGTCGTCGTCGCCGTCGACACACACCAAAACACCACACGCGACCTCTTACTCGCCGTAGCCACCGCGTGCAACTGATTAACCGCCAAAACACGTTTGCAACGATGCCGCATGTTCCCGTACAGTCCGCCGTGAAAGTTTCACCCCATTAAATATTTGACCAAATCATATTCGTTTGAACCGCTTTGACGAAAAATTCTTGTCAAACTTCTCAAAATTTTTCAATATTTTGTCTGAAACATGATAACAGAAATATGGTATATCGCACACTTTCATAGTAGGTTTACATAATCGAAAAATTATGAGCTCCGTAACGGCGGCGTCCGTGACAAAGAATTGGTGGGAAAACTAGCGCTAGTAGTACTCGAATACAATTCGTGATATACTTACTATTTCTCATTTCTTTCTCATATTTCTTTTCATAACGAATTACGGCGAACATTTAGACAGATGAGATAAAACTACATACTTATTTTTACATGGTTTTGTGAGACAGTTGCAGTGTCTCTCATGAAAACAACAGGTTACTTTTCGGCTGAAAAAAAATGGAAGAAATGTTTCCCTTTCCTTTACTTTACATATACATATATAAGAAAATTTTAAGTTAAATAGGACAAGCACGTCTGGCAATGCTGTAGAAATGTGAATTTTCGCGCGCGCGCGCAACTACTGTTCCAACTTGTCGTTACCAAGTATAGGTAAAGTTTTATTACAGCCTTTTCAGTTAAATTCAATAACTTAGAAATATTTTAATCATCGACGAAGACTAAACAATATGTATCAATATTCTTCCATATTTTACATCATTAATGTAAGTCTCTTGATAATGTATCATGGACAATGTTACAACAAACTCAAAAATCATGGAACAAGAATTATCTACAAACTGTTCATAAATAGTACCATTTTAAATGTTAGTGTAAAATTTGTCGTATCAATTACATTATTTTGTTTTTAAATTGTGTAAAATTTAATTAAAACTTTTACTAATAATAATGTTGATATATGATATAATCAACAATGGCATATAAAATTTCCCGCGAGACGCTCCTCTCTCTGATTGGTCCGATCCGTTGGAAATAGTAACTTAAAGCTACCGCTGTTTTCGGCAGCCACTGTATTTTCGAAAAATTCACACTATTTACGTGTAACAGTAAAGAATAATTTTTCAAAAATTCCTTTCGGTCATTCTAAGAATGGTATAATGTCAATAAATTGCAGAGACAAAGTCAAACGTCAGAATTATATTGAATTTCTGAAAGAACAAGGAACTACTAACGACAATCGTCCCGGCCATTGGAGAATCGCACGCTGACTAATATTTGATTAATCTCAAGAAACTCATAGAATTTAGTAATGTAATAATGAAAAAAGTGACAGACAAAATTTTGTAAGTGTTATAACAACAATAATATTGATAAGAAACAAGAAATAGTATATTTTGGTGGGGGAATGGTGCGCTGGGTGCAAGATGACAATGCGGTCCCTCCCTGAGTGCAAACCTCGTGGTGAACTATCTTCGACTCGGCCATATTGGAATATTGGATGTCTCTGTTACACAAGGGCTCGAAAGTAGCCGTGAAATTTTCGCATAATCCTCGACGAAAAGAGGATACGAGACGCCATGGAGAACACGTACAGCATCGCCGTCGCTAACAAATTCATGTTGGCTCTGGACGAGGATGAAGACCCGCTAGAAGTGCTGAAGGTTCGTGAACAAGAGAAGGAGGCGAAAAAGAAGGAGAAGCTCTCGGAAAAGGAGAATAAGAGCAAGCAACCGGACGCCCAAAAAACCGCTGGCGTTAAGACTCCGAAGAGTCGCGTGATAAAGGAGACCCAGCAGCAACCCTCGAAAGTCCAGGAGCCTAAAAAGGAGCAAGGTTAGTCGGCTTTCCATTCTACTTCATTTCGGCCTCGTGCGCGCTTATGATGGCCGTCGTATCGGACTCGCGTGTACATGTGCTTTTACCTTGCGCTGTATTTCTATCTTTACTTTTATACTTTCTAGTGCTTCACTTATCCATCGAAAAGCCTTTTTTTTCTTTCTATGTCTGTTACGACTTATCGCTCGATAATATTAACGGACTTTCGTTATATCTAGAGATTTTGGCGCATTTGCTGACCACGAGGTCGACTGTTATCCTTAAGCATTGCCGGGATCGTTTTCGTTCATCTCTCTCTTGTACAGTTCATATTACTTTCTCTTGAAACCTCCTGAGCAACCACGTTTCTGCAAATTGTATTTATCACGGTCCTGTTTTTGATAATTTGGTTTTTTTAATATTCATAGTTTTTATGATTGTTCTCTTTTAAAGAATGTTTATAATAATTTAATTAATAAGTTCTGTTTACTAATATTCATGATGTTCGATCAATGATGGAATTAAGGAAATTGATTCCCTATATGAGAAACACATGGAACGCGTGTGCTGGACAATATCTCCACCATGAAGTACGACAATAAAAATATTATTCTTCCACGAAAATATTTCAAGTATTCAGTTTCCTTAAAGATAACAACCAATGCTCAAGCATTGGATGGAAATAATGTGTGACACTGTTTTGTCAAGTATTTTTTATGTTATATTTGTTTCACTTTATGTGTGTATACATATACATATATATATATTCTTCGATGCCTCACGTCATATTATTTCTGGTGTTGCTTCGATTCATAAAATGACTCAATTCTCTTGTTTTCTACTACAAGGTTCATTGTTTATATGTTTCACTTCTGGTATTCTACTATCCGTGAACAAATAGTACTAATAGCATTTGTTTCTATATAATTAAGTTACGCACTGATCAATAATCATCACTCCATTTCACAATGTACCTTATAAAGCTTATTTTATGTCAAAAAAAAGTGCTACTAGACCTTATAGTATTGCCATTTTTTATAATTTCTGTAAAAGCCATTTTTATAAGAATTTTCATTGCTATGTTTAGGTGAGAAGAAACCTTCTCAACCAAGATCTAGTGGCGGCGATCGCAACGTTAAGTTCTCTGGCGAGTCTCGCGAAGAACGTAACAACAGGCGCAATCGTGAAGATGGCGAGAGAACTCCCCGTGGACAGGGACAAGGACAAGGACAAGGAGAAATCAGACGTGGACCTTCTGGGTTAGTTCCAATTTAGTACGATATCATTTTAATTAAATACTATTATTTAAGTATTTGATGTCTGTTTATTTTTCAAATTTTTCTTAGACGTCTGGAAGCACAAATCTATTTTGTAATATTAACCAGAAACAAATGGTAAATTTTAGAGAAGGTCGTGATGCCCGCGAGTTTCGCGGCTCCGGTGACACTCCCCGCGGAGAATTTGGAGAACGCCGTGGCCGGGGCGGAGCTCGTGGAATTGGTGGACGAGGACGTGGCGGATCTCGTGGTGGTCGTGGTGGCTTCGACAACCGCGGAAAACGCGAGTTTGATCGCCAGTCCGGTTCAGACAAAACGTATGTACTCGTTAGAAATTCCTTTTTTATGCAACAATATATTTTTCTTTATGCTGCTGTTTGTCAAACGTGGATACGGATAAAATGTGGGCAAACGGGTTTCTTTGTTATACTGTATCAAACAGATACTTACTAGTAATGTCCTAACTTATTGTTAATTGTCCCTATCCTATATTTTTTGTTCAAAAAAACTTTATCCGTATCGAACATGGTAAAAACACGTTCCTGTGCATAGTATCAAATATACAGATTAAGGATAAACTCCAAAAGGTATAAAATTTTGGAATCTGCCTTAAGATGTATTCATTTTTATTTTTGTTCTCTCTAACTGATATTCTGTAATATTCTGTTACGTATGTCTGTAAACAGGCAACCGAGGTAAGGATTTTTGCCATGTACTTCACGTTTTTGCATGTATTAGTCGTTCGCTTATTTCATCTAATTTTGATCATAATTTTCTTTTCCGGCGTTTTCAAAGCTACGTGAAGTTAAAATTCTCGGGCAAGAACCATTTTGTTGCAAAAAACCGTGCGTTAAAAGGTTAACAGTACGAATAATTACCAAAACAACAATCTTCTAAAAAAAAATAGATGAGTTAAAGTGGCTTTGAAAGCGCCATAATTTTCAGTTTGTGTTCAAGAATGTTATGTGATTATATGGATAATTAATGAAAGCAGGCATGGTTACAGCGGAGTGAAACCAGTGGACAAGAAGGACGGCGCTGGCAGCCACAACTGGGGTACTCACAATGACGAAATCGAGTAAGTAATTGAAAAAATAATTTTGAAAAATTCATAATGAAATGAGGTGCAGAGAAATGATACGGTATGTTTTTGCAGAGAAAGTATGAACCAGGAGAGCCAGGATTGGTCTCCTGAAAAGCCCGAGGGTGACGCTGCGCAGCCGTCAACCGAAGGTAAGGAAGGCGAAAACGCTGCAGATACCTCTACGGAAGAGAAACCTGCCGAGGAAGAGTCGCGCGAGCTAACCCTCGACGAATGGAAGGCTCTACGCAGCAACCGCGCTAAGCCGCAGTACAATCTGCGCAAAGCAGGCGAGGGCGAGGATCTGTCTCGCTGGAAGAAGATGTACGCTCTCGAGAAAAAGAAGGAGGGTGCTGAAGAAGAGGAGGACGAGGAGGAGGAATACGACGCAGCAGCCGAGTATCCGCAACGCGTTGGAAGGCAAAAACGCGTCTTGGGCATTGATATTCAGTTCAGTGACTCTCGACGTGGAGCTGGAGGACGCGGAGGTCGTGGTGGCCGCGGTGCTCGCGGAGAACGTGCCAATGGTCGCGGATTCGGCAATCGTGGCACTTCCAGAGATGGCGATAACCGCGGAGCTCCCGTAAGTATCGCGTACTCTTTTAAATTGTATTTCTACCGATTTTAAGTATCTCCTTTTCTTCTCTCTCTCTCTGTACAAATCTACGTTTCATTTAATTCACGTCTGTTGTGGTTGCTTAGGATGCGGTCAAGCTTCAATCTGTTCAGCCGGAACAGAGGTCACCGCGTGGACGTCAGAATGCTCCGAAGGTTGACGATGAGCATGATTTTCCTTCATTGGGATAGGTAGTCTGTCCCGTCGAGAGCACAGAGTCCCACCACCTACCACCACCGCCACCACAATCACAACTACGACCACTAAAACCACAACCAGAACCATCAACAGTCCCGCATCCATAAGAATACTATTAATGCATAATGCGATTCACCCTTGCAGACGATAATGTGACACACAGGCGTACCGACGAACACACATACCTATTACACGTAAACACTGACACGAGCCTAGACACATCGGAATTACGTGAGGCAAGCACAGCAGAGCTGAAACGACGATCCCTTGTACTTGTGAAAAGCTGTACGGCTATAGTTCGTAAGAGGCACTAGTCCAGAGAGAAAGATATACGCAGAAACGGCGAATAAGAGCAAGCGGGAAAAGTACTTTCGCGAGCATCACGATGGCCAAACAACATGAACACAAGAAGGACGCATGACAGTTTCAAGAGATTTGCGAGTGAGTATATTCGGGAATAATCAGTGGAGTATTACTTAAGACCACGAGTGTATGAGAAACCGGAAACGATCGACTAATAATTACCCTCGATGGTCTCTATGAGATACTCTCGATGTATTCCAAGAGTACAAAGACGTACTCTTAATAGCGCGCGGGTAGACAGTAAACAAGTTTTACCACGAAGCGGATCTAAAATAAATTCGTGTCCTCGGTTTTAATTTTAACGTCATATCGAAGGCCTAATTGAGGCTCGACACAGCACCGATACGTAAGGACATGTGTATAATACTTCTTTAGGCGTAAATTTTAAACACCCTTTCTGTTTTATAATTTTTATACGGTGTTCAGGGAAGCCTTCCTCTCAATGCGTTCGGCGATTGCGCGCCGTGCATACAAACTACGGGACTTCTATTAAAGAGTGTATTTCTATATAAGGAATATTTGGAATTCTGAAAACGTCCTAGTTAGCTGTTATGCTAAATTCGGCTTATATAGAAATACTATATAGGAACTTTTGCTTTCGATGATATAACCAGTCCGTGATAAGTTAACGATTAAGTCACCCTACACTCGACACCAACACAGCTTTACATTTGTATGACAGACTCGAGAGGAGCCCAGTGAGGTAAACTGAACGAGGTCAGGCAGACAAGTAAATTCAGTCCGATACAATTACGATACGTTATACTTATGCATCGTTCGTCATATCTTTTTTTTTTTGATTATGAGCCGCTATATTAATTATGTACTATGTTTGTTATACATTGAAATAAACCTGCTGAAAATTCACTACCCTCTCTACAAAGAAAAGATGTTACGATAATTGATGAGAAAAAGAAACTTAGGTATATGTGTAAATAATAATATTTACAAAAATAAATTGTGACAAGACTAGCCAAATTGAGTTGAATCAATTTCAATCGATTGTCCGGTACTGCTTGAAACACATCGTGATAAGGAACACTGAACTAGTTAAAAATCCATAATATTATCGGTATTCTTGCGATATGTTCTCGTCGAATGACGCACGCGGCGTTTATATTATAGATAGAATGCTCACCAGTTCTTTGGTGAAGCCGTGCTAACAAGGCTCACGCTTCTTCAACAGAGAACTTTGACTCGGCCAAGGGGAAATATAATAGTATTTCACGATACGACAGGGACAAATCTTTCGAATAGACTGTAAAAGATATGATAGTGGTATAAAAATGTACTGACGAGTATATTATATAGCATTCTCTTAATAAAAAAATTGATGAAACCAACGAAACCTTAATTAATACTCAACACTCGCAGAGCAACGTAAACCCTGGATAACCTCTTTTAGAATCATACTCGTTTATATTAGCCTACAAATACTGATTACGATTATCGTAATTGGTTTCATACATACGTCAGTCTATAGGATATCAATAAAAAGTATTTGAATATACAGCGGCGTAACTTTAAACGGAAGTGACATTGCCGCCATTTTACGTGTCGTCGATTCGTAACTCGTTTTTTGAATGACAGAGGGAGCCACGTGTCAGGGCAGAAGACGTATTCATCCTTTTTCCGCAGGAGGACGCGGCATCCGCGTTAAATGCTGTTCCGACGAATGGAGGATGCGTGCCGTTGAGAGAGCGAGAGAGAAGGAGCAATGTAAAGAGAGAGAATAAATGGTAGAAGGACGAGAGAGAGAGAGAGAAAGCGGTGAAGCAGAAGAGTGGGGAATGGAGCCGATGGATGGTGAGGTGAGATGAGTACGATGAGCGAGAGAAGAGAAGAGCCGAGAAAGAGAGGAAGTGGTTGGAGCGCTGAACGCGCTATGGAGCACACGCTGTAGCCAGAGCCCCCAACCAACCCCATGCAGCCCATCGTCAGTCGAATTTTAATGGCGGCCGACTCCGACTCCCCGCGTAGTGTTATTGTGAATTGACGGACGGCACGGTGCTACCGTGTGTGCCTCCGGCGAGCTAAGAAGACGCGTCAAAACATCTCGCTAGCGGAACTATCGTGCTGGAGTGTAGTTTGCAAGAGCTCATTAGGACGCGCGACTACCTTGCCGAGTTATGGTGGACACGAGCGATGTGCCCTAGCGACTCTAACGCGCGAGCGTTTCAGAGTGCGAGTACCTTCACTCCCTACGATACCTTCACTCCTTCGCAAACAAGGTAACCGAGTGACGATTAATGAATTATATTTTTTTATCCTTGATAAAAGCCACCCTCCCTTAAGGATCTTTTAGTCCTCATCCACGAATTCCACCTTGTAGTTCGTGGAAACTCCCGTCGTCTCACGTCTCTCGTCTCTCCTTGTCGAAGACCTTTTTCTTTTGTCTCTGGCTCTCGACGTACCTTCCTCTCTACGGCATCGTCATCCTTACTGCCAAAAAGTCGACGATCCGAGGAACCTAATACATATTCCTTTACTTTTAATGGGAGCCGCTCCTTGCGACCTGCTAGGACAAGATTGCCTTTGTGCGCGAAGACACGGTGGCCTTAGCTGTCAAGTGCACCTAGTGTCGTCATCAGTTCTCGTCTATGCGGCTGAAGGGCGGTGTGTAACCAAAGGCTGCACTCCGGAAACGTGGAGCCATCTGCTTCAGCTTCTCTCTATCCTCTTATCAGCGATTCTTTTTATGATACAACATTTTCTTACTCCTTTGCCGCTCGCGATATTTACGAATTAATGCGACGCTATCTCCCATCTCGTCTCGGCGTATTTGCCGCACGCTCTAATCGTACTTGAATTATCCTACTTTAAATTTTATTAATTTCTCTATATCTTGACGTTAAATACTTTCTCGCATGTCATCTTTCACGGCTCACTTTTCGTTTTACATAAACTAATAACACAGCTTGCCCGTACTTAAGTACTCACTTGTTACGAATGCCTCTTGCGTTTAAAGTGTCTTTTTAGGGACTTCGAAATTTATTCTGTCAACTTTGCTTTAGTAAGGTTTCATCCATTTTTGACTTAGTTTATTTTTTTGAGGATATTAAAGATTCATATTAAAAATAGACTTAGCAACCTGACTATCATTTATGATATGTTTGGAGATAATAAAATTGTTGCAAAATTTATTTATTCATTTTTTAAAGGGAAATATTGATGTCACATTTGGGACAGATGTATTTATTAAATATTCAGTCTCATTAAAAAAAAGAAGAATGTATTTGCGAGAGAAAAATAATTTGATTAAGGAAATATTATACATTTGAAATTTGGAAGGGTAATACAGCACTAAATCACATATGATGCATACATACATAATAGGATAATACTCCTTAATTCTCAAATGGGTTTTCTTCCTATTATCCATCACATTATATGCTATACCTTAGGTTTGCATTAATGCATGTGCTCCTTGAAAATGTCTTGCACAACAGTCCTTGTTAAATTAATGGCATAGTAATTAGATCCATTAATAATGGAGGTTGGAAACAATAGATGTGCACTGATGGTTCTTTACTATATAACATTTGCTTAATACTCCCCTCCTTAAATCAATTCATTCTCTCACCGTATCTCTTTTCAACAATGATCTCTTAAGTAGGCATTCAGTATTACAATTCCCTCTTCAGAATTCTGCTGTGCAAAACAGAAGCCCACTAACTAGTGTTATAGCCGAAGAATACATTGAATTCAAGTTGTTCATCGAAGAAGCAATCTTTGCCATTCGACCACTGACAAACATCTTCCAAAGCTTTCATCTAAAAATACATTACAGTTCAATAATTATGTTTAATATAAAATTAGAAACAATAATAAACATTTTCTCGTTTCAGGAGAAGACAGTGAGCATCATGCTGGTGCTTGGTTGCAGGCATAGCTGGTAGTGCCGTCCCGAAACTGGCTAACTACCGGCGGGGCACATACTCCAATCACACCTCGTAACCTTCCCTTCCTTGTCCTGTACACAAGTGAGCTACCCACTGTCGTTAGCACACCATGAAACTCCTTGGACTGAAACCTTTTCCCGTTTCGCCACCTGTGCCACCGCCGCCCCGGTTGCCACTGCCGTCCGTTCGCTTAGCATCATTTTCGTCCGCATCCATCGCAGCGTGGCTCTTGGTCGCCCTGGTAACTGCCGCCATGGATGCGCCAGCCAGTTCGATCCCTCCATCGTCAGAGAATCAGTCGCCTCACGTAGTTGCACAATTTCCGCTCCCGGGTGGACAGCGATACGAATTTTACCCTTTGGATCCAAACACGACGAGAGAAGGAGCACTGCGCTTCAATCATCTCACCATAGATCCTTCCACTGGACGACTTTATGCAGGAGCCGTTAATAGACTCCTGCAGTTAGACTCTAATCTCAGACTCGAAGAACTTGTTTCGACAGGTAAATTTTACAATTTAGAATATTAGTCATAATTACTTGACACCAGGTTTCTTTTACTTGATTAATTGGAATTTTATCTCTACAGGGCCTAGACTGGACAACCCGCAGTGCCACGCGACTGGTTGCCCATCCAGGGACATGACTACGTCCCTCATGGATAACGTAAATAAGCTGCTTGTCGCTGACCTCGAATCTCGAACTCTGATTGCCTGCGGTTCCCTTCTCCAAGGCGCTTGTGAAAAGTACAAAATGGCAAACATATCCCTTAAGCCGGATTTCATTCCTACTAGCGTGGCAGCTAACGATGAGAATTCCTCTACTTACGCGTACATCGGTCCAGAAAGATATAATCCTTGGGGAAAAACTAATATCCTCTATGTGGGCACCACTTTCACGAATAACGGAGAGTATCGGCATGATGTTCCTGCCATTTCCAGTCGAAATCTCTACACCTTAGAGTTTGCTGAGTACACATTCAATAAGCAGTCAATTTTGCACATCGACGTCAAATATCGGGATCACTTTTTAGTCAAATACGTATATGGCTTCAATGCAAGTGACTACGCATACTTTGTACTTGTCCAGAAACAGTCCTATCTTCCTGAACAGGAAGAGCTGGGCTACATTTCAAGACTTGCTCGAAGTTGCATAAGCGATCCGAACTATGACAGTTACACCGAAGTGACGTTACAGTGCAGCGTTGATCTCGGTGATGGTAGACAGCATCTCTATAATTTGGTACAGGATGCTAAAGTTGCTGCAGCTGGTGCTGATTTAGCTATGCAACTGGGAATCGCAGTCGGCGATCCCGTCTTCGTTTCAGTTTTTTCTCCAAGTAAAGGTATCACCAACGAACCCCTCCCACGTTCGGCAGTTTGCGTTTATAGTTTACAAGATATCGAAACAAAGTTCAACGAGAACATACACATGTGCTTTAATGGTAGCATCAAGTATAGGAATATGGGATACGTCAGTGGTCCGATTCAGGATGGAAAATGTCCCACGGCGGGAGTAAGTATAGAAAGACAAGCAAAAAAAAGATATTCTTTCTGATATTTAATGTATCGTTCTGCTTTGACTTAACCGAATTTTCGTTACAGACAACAGGAAATATTTTGGATTTCTGCGAAGTGGGCCTAAAGATCTCCGGAGTCTCTCCGATCATTGGCCAAGCCGTTTTACACTTTCCAAATGCATATGTAACGTCCATAACTGTTACTAATACGGAAAGTCACACAGTTGCATTCCTGGGTACTCACGACGGTGCTCTTAAAAAGGTTTTGCTCTCTGGAACCGAGGCTTCCATATACGAGAGCATCGTTATTGACAAGGGACAAAAGTTACTGCCCGACACTGCCATTGCACCTGGTGGAGAGTACATCTACGTGTTGTCCACGTCGAAAATCTCTAAGGTCAAAGTTGAACACTGCAGCGGCTACATGAACTGCAGCAGTTGTCTGGATGCTAAAGATCCATATTGCGGTTGGTGCTCTCTTGAAAAACGGTGAGTTGCTCAGAATGGAAATCCTGATTCATGAACATCCGCCTTTAAAAAATCAGTCATAAAATCGACTTCCTCTTTGAAAGATACGAGCACTTAATTATTCACAATCTATCTTACATCCAGCTTCAGAGGGCCCGTATTTCCTTGTTGTTTGTTCAGTAAACCTTCTATTCTCAGCTGTTTTGATAGGGATGTAAACCGCAGATAGTTCGGCTCAAACGCATACCTTATTTTTATTCCCCGCATTTCTTAGAAGAGGAGTAACGGAGAGCCGATGAAATCCGAACTGAAAAAAATTCCTTGCATGCTCAGGCATCATGTCTCTCGGCTATTTATAATGTCGCGCCATATCGCACGAGATTTTCATATGAAATACTTCTCTTTCAGGTGCACTGTCAGACGGGCTTGCCAGAAAGCAAGTCACAGTAGTCCAAGATGGTTATCTTTGGGCACGGGACAACAATGCATCGATTTCGAACAGGTCCTTCCTGATCGTATACCGATTAATCAGATGACTACTGTTCAATTAAGTATCAGAACTTTACCTGAGCTGCCGACCGGTGCCAAGTACAAGTGTGTCTTTGGCAAGGCTGAGCCCATCGATGCCCAAATGACTGGTTACGGATTGTCTTGTCCTACACCACCTGTCTTTGGTAGACCTAGCATTCCCGAGGATGCTGATCACGTCCTAGTACCCCTATCTGTACGTTCCAGCGAAACGAACAAGGATTTCGTATCACGAAATTTTGCATACTTTGATTGTTCGAGGCATACAGTCTGTTCGGACTGTGTAAAGTCTCAATGGGCCTGTAGCTGGTGTGTCTATGAGAATAAATGTACGCACAATACCAGTGGATGTCAGGGCAACATCATATCTGGTGAAAATGTAAGATATTGTTACTAATCTAACAAAAAGCAGTGAATATCTTGTTCTTTTTTGTTCACCATCCATTTGTACGATATTTCTTATCTGTTACAGAATCAAGCCAATTTGGCAGCTCACGGTGCTCAGTATTGTCCAAGATTCGTGGAACGTAAGGAACCTTTGATGCTCCCGAATAATGTACCTAAGGAAATAGTCCTGGAAGTTGAAAATCTGCCGCATCCTCAAGTGGGACACACTGGATTCCAGTGTATCGTTACTATAGAAGGGGCCAACCTGCGCGTTCAAGCTCGGGTTGACTCCAGCCGCTTCATAGTCTGTGACAAGACGATTTACTCCTATGAGGCAGTGACCGGTGAATATTCAGCGGCGGTGACAGTCGTTTGGAATACGAATCACCACGTTGATCAAACGACAGTTGTGCTATACAAGTGTGAAGTGTTGGGATCTCATCGTGAACATGCGGACTGCTCTCTTTGTGTAACGAGGGATCCACGATTTGAATGTACCTGGTGCGGTAACAGTTGCGTCTACAGACATTCCTGCCTACAGTCACCTTTCGCGGAGTGTCCAAAGCCTAGAATAGACATGATAAAACCTTTGAGCGGTCCCATCGAGGGTGGGACCTTGGTCACTATCGAGGGAAGTAATTTGGGCCTCAAGGAAAGCGACGTCGAAGGCAAGATACACATTGGGAACACTCCGTGCACTCTCGTCGATTACGAAGTTTCCGTCCGTATTGTTTGTCGCACCGGGCGCCACGAAGCTACGGACACGGCCTCGGTTGTCGTTGGCAATGACGCTGGTTATACAGAAAGTGCTGTCCTCTTTAATTACAAGGACATCCAACTATCTGGCGTTTATCCTGCCATGGGGCCCCAAAGTGGTGGAACTCAGCTCGCCATCTCCGGCATGTATTTGAATATTGGTAGCACTATCTCTGCGTACCTGGATGAGCTACCTTGTCACGTGAACGCGACGCAAGCCAGCAGTACAAGATTGACCTGCATAACGAGTAAAGCTGGCCAAGTGCGACGTATCCGACGACTAACTCTCAGCATCGACGGGGCTAATCGTACTTTGGTAGGCAATCCTTACAACTATACTCACGATCCAACGATCATGGAAATTAAACCATTAAGAAGCTTCGCTTCTGGTGGACGTATGATCACTGTTCATGGCACCAACCTGGACACCATTCAAAAGCCAGAAATGGAAGTGTACTTCGACAACGAACCCTTGCCAGTCAATAAAACTATCTGCTCCGTGCTCAACCCGACGCAGATGGAATGTCCTAGCCCTAGTGTAGCAGAAAGGTTTAGATCACTTCAACGTACCAAACGTTCTTTACACAAACACGGTTCTCAAGCATTAAAAATTAAAGAACATCAACTAGCTCTAAGGATCGGCTTTGTTATGGATCATGTGGAGAGTGTACGAGACTTGGAGAAGCATTTTCAAAGCTTGAGAAATCAATTGCTCTACGTCGAGGATCCAAAATTCTTTGCCTTTCCGGGTAACGTGAAACTCTATAAGGGCGACCCTTTGGTTATCGAGGGAGAAAATCTTAATTATGCGAGTGACGAGTCTGACGTGAATGTCACCGTAGGCATTATGCCTTGTAATATAACGTCGCTTGCCTTAACACAATTGGTCTGTACACCACCAGATCAACAACCTGCTGATACGGATGAACTTGGTGTTAAAACAGAGCAGGGTCTTCCTTTGGTCGTCGTACGAGTTGGTCAGAGTCTTCGATTTCGCATAGGATATTTGCATTATGATGTCATCAAGTCTTACCCAATACCACCCGAGGCAATTGCTGGAATAGCCGCAGGAACTTTCGGTTTGGTATTCCTATTCGTGCTGGTTCTGGTGGTGTACCGAAGAAAGAGCACACAGGCAGAACGGGAATATAAAAGAATACAAATTCAAATGGATACGCTTGAAAGTAACGTGAGAATGGAATGCAAGCAAGCATTTGCCGAATTGCAAACCGACATGACGGATTTAACTGCCGATCTTGAATCATCTGGAATTCCGACTTTGGATCACAAGAATTATATCATGAAAGTCTTCTTTCCCGGTGTAATAGATCATCCAATATTGAATGATCCCAGAGTCCGTAGTAACACGTCCAGGACAAACTATGACGCAGCGATGATACAGTTCGAACAGCTCATCAATAACAAGTGTTTCATTTTAACGTTTATCGAGACTTTAGAGGCGCAAAAAGACTTTAATATCCGTGACAAGGTTAATGTAGCGTCTCTCTTAATGGTCGTACTAATGGGAAAAATGGAGTATGCTACCGACATACTCATGAATCTTTTACTTAGGCTAATCGACAAATCCGTCGACACGAAACATCCTCAGCTTATGCTGAGGCGAACAGAATCCGTGGTAGAAAAGATGTTAACAAATTGGATGGCTCTTTGCATGTACAACTATTTAAAGGATTACGCAGGTTCTTCCTTGTTCTTGCTATTTAAAGCAATCAAGCATCAGATAGAAAAGGGCCCCGTTGATGTGATAACTCATGACGCCAGATACTCCCTTTCGGAGGAAAGACTTCTCCGTGAACAAATAGAACACAGCGTGGTCACCCTGCACGTAGTTCAGGACGATCTCGACGAGAAAATTCAATGCAAAGTTTTAGATTGCGATACGATAAGTCAAGTGAAATCAAAAATACTCGATGCTCTCTATAAAAATACTCCATTCTCACTAAGGCCCTCCATTCACGAAGTGGATTTAGAATGGAGGCACGGTAGAGGTGGACATCTTACACTTCAAGATGAAGACCTTACGACCAAGTGCAACAGCGACTGGAAGAAGATAAATACCCTGGCTCATTACGGCGTTAAGGAGTCAGCCGTAATGTCTTTAATTCCACGTCAGAACGATGGTTTCTCCGTTACGTGTAAACCACCTTGTCACAACTGCAAGCCGTCGCATCATCATCATGCGAATCACTGTTCGTCCGCACATCTTCCATCCACGCCGAATCATGCGATGATCAGTCCAATTATGTATTCTCATCCTCCGAGCGGTATTTACTTCAACTCCCAACACTCGCCGCCCATTATAACGGCAAACGGGGACATCGAGAGTGGTCATGGTGGAAATCAAAGACTATACCATTTAGTGAGGCCCATCGAGGAAGGGCATTACCCACCCGGAATAGGACTTGCTGGTAGCAAACATCCACATCCAGAGCGTACGCATAAAGCTATACCGGAAATATTTCTCACGAGACTCTTGTCGACTAAAGGAACCGTGCAAAAGTTCGTGGATGATTTTTTGAACACGATACTTACAGCAAACGAAGCTTTACCCAGTGCAGTAAAATGGCTGTTCGACCTCCTGGATGAAGCAGCGAAGAGACACGGTATAATTGATCCTGAAGTACCCCACGCCTGGAAATCAAACAGTCTACCATTAAGGTTTTGGGTGAACTTCATAAAGAATCCGGATTTTATGTTCGACATAAATAAATCAACAACAGTGGACTCGAGCCTCTCTGTAATAGCTCAAACATTCATGGATTCGTGTTCGACAACCGAGCATAGGTTAGGCAAGGATTCCCCATCTAACAAATTACTCTTCGCCAAGGATATTCCTCACTATCGGGAAAAGGTCGGCCGATTTTATACCGACGTACAAAGATTACCACAGATCACTGATCAGGAAATGTCTAGTGCCATGCAGCAGCTCAGCGCATCCCATGCTAATGAATTTGACGTAATAGCCGCGCTGAAAGAGCTCTATATTTACGTCAGCAAATATTATGAACAAGTAAGTATACATCATCTCCACCTAAGTTTTGACATTGACACTGATACTTGACCTATCGATCAATCCTATTATCAGTTAACTCCGATAGCACGTAATATAACTCAACTTATTTCAGATCCTAGAGGCCTTGGAGACAGATGCGGGCTGCCGCAAGTTACACCTAGCCCACAGGCTGGAGAACGTCGCGTGCACGCTCGAGGGTGAAGAAACCAGTGCCTGCTGACATAACCTTTCGACCTCCATCCCTGAACCCGTCGACCTCCCAAAAAACACTGACTAGTGCCTCCACTTCACGCACCACATACACCTCATTACATGTACAAACATACACATCATGCATTTACCAAACAGTGCATAACCCCTACCGTTTCGCTGTGGCAACATAGAGGAGCATCGTCACCACATTCTTCATCAACTAATCGAGGAAGCAGAACAAGGAAGACACTAAAAGTAAATCATTCGACAAAGAAATGAAGAATGTCAGGATTCTAAAGGATGCGACGAGTGAAAAGGGGGGCAACTCGGCTATCTCTATGTAATACTCCTTAATCAAGGACAGCCTCGTGACTGCGTGTGTCGTGTAGCGTGTAGTGTGTAGCGTATAGCATTTAGCGAGTAGCGTGTGATTATTCGGGGCGAGGACAATGAAGTTTTCGTAATCGCAGTACCGTTCGGAGCTCGCGTTAAGTATAATGTTGCTTAAAGAGGCAAGAGAAAGAATGAAAAAAGGTCAAAGGCCACGGTCCGTTGCGGAGCATGAAAGCGCGCGACCCTTTCGGATTCCGCGTTCTCGTCCGCGCGCCCGCAACATACGAAACACAACACAACGTTATAAAAGTAAGTGAGAACGCCATAGTGTCCACCAGACTGTTTGTACAAGAAGATGTACGACAGCAAGTAGTCTGTGATCTGAGCACGCGTGGCTATGCCTACTATCTTCATTACGATATAATTATTGCTATGTTATATACATTATATTGTATGTATACCGGATGGATCGGCGACTATTTTCATTCGAATATTAACGCCAGATATTAAAATTCAAGCGAGTTCTAGGGATCGCGTCATCTAACAGATAGCACTGGTGCGCGCTTATAGATCATACAATAGTACATTGCGATACCAGTGAGGTAAAGCGAACATTATACTCCGCGGCGTGAAGTTGTCGCATGATAAGTACAACAAGTACCACAGCAGCACGAGCCTAACACACAAAGCTATATTAGTCACTTGCAGGATTTGATCTTTTAATTGATTCGACTGTGTAATACTGAACATTCTGGCAGTTCGCTAAAGTCACTCGAATGCTGCAATTAATTAATATCAATCTGACTATATCGTCTCTCTCGCTTTAATTAGCTATTAGTTTCTCAAAGCTGTCTTTAATATCTGGTCAATTCTTTTTTTCGTTTATTAATAACGTCCCACCGGCCATCCCGTGTATAACATATACATTTGCTTTCATATAGTGTATATACGTGCAACATGTGTTGTATATATACATATATACACAATATATAAATATATACATGCGTATGAAAGCAAAAGGAACACATTACAAACCTCCACGGACTGTAGTGAGCTAGCTAGAGAGGGACTATATATGTATGTATAATAAATATATATATATATAAATACACAACAAACATATACACGATTATTCAGGACTATTGCACCATCTGAAGATGGTTCTGTTCATTTGATTTCTATTAATTACCATGGTAGAACCAACTTCAGCTGGTGCAATAGTCCTGAATAACCGTGTATGTATATATATATATATTCGAGGGAGAAACGCCCTGTTAAGAGACAGAGTAAGAAATAATTATAAATTCTAAGGTAATTAACGATAACGTTACGAGAAGTTAAGAGGTTAAGAGTTATAAGAGCAGCTCAGTCTACTCTAGGCCTAGCTACGTATATCGAGTACGTAATTGAATTTTTTTTACGATCTTTTTTACGTTTGTTTTTTCAATTATTTTTTTTTTATTTAGTTTATATCCTTACACGGTAGTAATACACGCCATCGCTACTATCGTTTTACAATGATCGACTCGTGAAATGATCTATATTACACTTATGAATTACGCGTACGTATTATTGTGGACTATTATATAATACGTATATAATTATTGGTATTATCATTTAATTGAGAATTATCAGTAATTGTTAAGCATACTGAGCATAGGGACTCGGCGAAGTAAGGCGATTTTATACCAGTGTCGGGCGCGAAAGTGTCCAGGGCTCTGATCATGTTAAAAAAATTTTATACAGTGATACTCATGGCCATCCATCTGATGAGGCGCGCGTCTTTCATATTGCTAAGATTATCGGGCGCATCGAAGACACTTGTCGTACGTAGTGATAACAATACTCCTTATTACAGTATTCTCATCCTTGAATGCATCTTTCTTTTCTTTTCTTTTTTGATATGATTATATTGTATTGACTACAGCTCTTTTGCGTTTATTTTAAGTTCTCTTGAGACTGTCGAAATCGTATTAGGTTGCTTCGTTGCATCGTTGCATCGTCTGACGATGCACTTTCGGAATGACCTCTCTTGAACGAGGTCATCTTTATTACAGCTAAACTCAGCGCGCACTGCCAAGGCTACTTATGCGCTTCTACAAACAATTAATCGAGAACCGATCTAATGACGAGCCATTAGATCCGTTACGTCTGATCGAATCTATAAGAATGGATTATTCATTAACGAATGGCCCAGGGAGGCTGGGGGCGTGCTCATCCTTGTACTTAATTAATACTCGCATGTAATACAACATTTAATCCAGGTCCCCAGACTCCCCTCTTCTAAGGGCCCTAACCTATGTATCTCTCTATATGTATTGTATTTATTTATACTATGAAGAAGCTAGTACTGTAAGAATGTACGTCAATCTGAATTACTTGTATTTTGGCAATTTTGATTTTCGCGCGTCAGGCTTTGTGTTATCTCGTACGTATCTCGTTGGTATCGTACCTAGTGCGTATCATGGTCTTCCTCATTCTACTTAATTTTTTTTTATTTTCCTTATCAAGATAATAATTTTTTTCTCTTGTGCAGAAGCTTCTCGCCATCACCCAGTGCGAATACTCGCGTATCATATCATTCTCGATATGTAAAAAAGGACTGATTCAATCGGTAGCTACAGCCACTTGACGTACAGGAATACCATCGGCTTAATCCTTGTCAGATAAAATACGAGAATTACGTGAATCGAAAAAACTTGCGCCTCAATCTCTATATGCCGAGATAAAAGAAACTCTTGTGAAATTACTTTATAATCGTAAGCGTGTCTCGCGAATCTCAGTACTGCAATTATGTACAGATTGACGTACACCTACATGCGCACACATTGTTATACATACCTATATAGTAGAGTTGCGATTACGAACTGCAAGGTTTCCCTAAAAGAGCATATTCCGCGTATGTTAATTGTCATCTCTTCTTTGTCACCCAGAGACTAACACTTTTTCATTGTTAGGGAAGAAACGCAACTAAATTTCATTCACGTGTTTATACCTTTGAGAATCTTGGGCTGGGAATCTTAAGAAAAAAAAAATATATGAGATTGCAATGCAAAGATAAAGTAGCCGGTAGACTGACAATTGTTGACTCCATCCATCTCAAGGACTTATCACTTTTCTCTATAAGATATTGTATTTTAGAACTCTCGCAATTCCAACCACAGTAGATAATCGATACCATTTTTTCTAGGATATAGCGGATATCGGCCGCTTACTGTAAATTATTAGAGTAAATTCGTTGCTATGCACTGTCATTCATACGGGGATGCTTCGGACGGGTTCCTTGTCTAGATTCAGGAACCTCTTGGGGCAATATAAGCGAATACATTTCTATAATATAGGCAACGAGCATATTTTATTATTACGTGAACAAAATGAAAGGGTGTATATGTGTGCGCATGCCAGTGTAACCCATGAAACCCCATGTATATAGTATCCACCCATCCCGCACCCGCCTAGATTATAAGTCACACTCGAAAACGAAATGACTCTTGCCAAATTTTCAATGGGACGTAGGGACAAACAACTAAACATTTGAGAAATCGCAAAAATATATTGGTATTATAAACAATATCTCTTTTTATTATCAATCTGTGTCATCCCACGCAAACTCCGTATGCATTTCCTTCTCCTAGTCTACTTTTGGAGGTACAGAATACTTTATATTTTTTAATAGAATAATACATTTTTTATATACTCGACTAGTAGCGCTAATCGGGACAGATACAACGGGCTTGTAATTAAGTCTAATTACGTAACTCAATTGTAAGATATTGGTGGATGAAGAAAATATGCTTAAAGGAAATTAGTCTGGACTACTGTTATGCTTCTAACGAATGATCGAGTACAATATATTTTTCGCATTTACTTTATTACTAAAACAATGAGAATATTACGGAATACAGCGAGTAATATATCATTTAATAATTAATAATAACGTTTAATCATTATCGCGGTAATAGATTTTTAGTTCGTTAGATTTTTTCTTTCTTTCATTAAAAATGATTAGCTATATCAATCGTTTGCATTAAAAAGGAGAAAACAAAATCGTCACAAGTATCAGAATACTAAGTGTCATCGGTATATTATATGGCGACACGAAATGCCAAAGTGCATACCTATTTTAATTATTGACATTTTCAGTTCTGTAGCTTCAATCTTTACGTTAATAATGAATGCCATTCTAAATAACGTCAGAGTAAAACTACTGATAATATCAGTTCTGTATGTACAATGGGAGGCTTTGTAACGATGTATAAAACGTGTTATATACAATACAATAGTATATAGTATACATGAAATTCGCTTAGGTTCTGTCGATTTCCGTCTAATGTGAAAGTATTTCTAGATAGCACAGTTCGGTTTTGTTAATGACATAATAAACTGAATTCTGTGTTATTATGCAGTTTTACTTTATGTCAGATAATGCAGTTTGCTGTACAAAGCAAGAATATACATACGCAAGTCCTAGAAAACAGTATAAGAAATTCTAATGACCTAGTTAGAGAACTTAAGCGTTCTATTCGGAACCTGGTTTTATTTTATATAGGAGTGACTTTTCTTGAGTGCTTTTTGTTGTCGAAGAAACTGATGAATTTGATGACGAATGCTTACTAGTACCGTTGGCCGTATTACCTGTGCTACGTTTATCCTGTTTAGCCTTCTTCATCATGTCCTTCAATCTCTTGTCAGCACTGATGATATGGATGTTCGGTGTCACTTTTGGTCCTGTACTTAAATTTGTCATGGAACCACTACCATTGTTGGATTGTGATTGATTTGCATTATTTGATGATGACTTGTACTTATCAGTGTGCTTTGAGCCTATATAATAAGATATTGTCGAATATAATTAATTATTTACAACAGTTATTTATATACATATTATATTGAATCATTGTACTTACTGGAATTCGTTGATTTTTTCTGTTCCTTAGGTTTGTTTTCAGTTACAGGTTTTGGCGAGGCCCTTTCTTTGGCAGCCTGCAATGGTAATAGGAATGACGTACAGGAATATGATAATTTATCAAGTATCAATTACACATTAGAAAACATATACAATAGAATATGTATGAATACACACACCTGTTGTGATTTTGAGCAGTTTGAGCAATACCACACTAATTTAGGAACATCTATTTGAGAATCCTGAATATGTGGAGTGTGACACTCTTGATGATACAATGCATGGCATTCGACACACTCAACAAGTCTATTTCTTGCGCCAACGTCCATTCCTTTACAGATGACACACGTCAAGTCGTCTTCCAAAATTTCTAAAGCTAATGTATCGTCTGATTGTAGAACATCTGGTGGTGTATCCCGAGTTGGTAAATTAACTGGAGAACTGTTCTTGCTAGATTTGCTTGAATGTTTGGATGAAGAACTTGAGCTTTTACTTTTCTTGCTACCATTGCTACTGTGGTCACTTAATACTGGCTCCTCCATCGTGTACTGCAAAATACATTAGTGTAAGGATTCTCATTGTATTCAGTAATGTAAATAAGGTACGATACCTTTTTGTGCAAAACATTGCAAAGCATTTTTGTAGGCCCATATTTTTGCCTAATAGCCTCATCCAAAAGGGTACGCAATTGTTCCACAGAATCTTTATTCGTTGAATGTAAAAGACGCAGACCTTGTGTAAACTGTGGATCTAAATCTAGTTGAGACATGATTTACTCTATCTGTGAAACAAACAATTAAATACTCATTAGCCAATAACTAATATTATACAAGATATAGTAATCATCATTGTATAAGCAAGTATCTGTACTTGCTCCAAAAAACTTTTCATTCATTACAGCGCTATTTTACGCTTTAAACGCTGTAAATAATTATCAACAAATACAAACAAAAAAATTAATTCATAGAAAGATCAGCTATATCTTTCAACAGTAACCTCCAGCAGAGGTTATACATTATTGCAATGTCCTGAAGTAAATAATTAAACAAAATTAAATAAGCTGATGCTTCTTAAGAAATTTCATAATCAACTTACGCTTCTAATAATAATCGTTCAATTTTCAATAACTATTAAAAGTCTACAGGCTTTCGACAAATCGATAGTCTCACATAAAAGTATCAATACTTCGAAAGATACGTCATAATTCATTCGTATGCCAGAGATTTCTTTTTATTGCCGACGAAATAATCAACGATTAAGCATAGAACGATAAGGGAAACAAGACGATGAATATATTACAAATCCACAATATAAGTTACCGCTTGTTTCACGATGCACTTTCTAGTGCAGGTAGCAGGTGCACTCATATACTTATATATAGCCCAGCTTAATGCAAACTGCTTTTAGTAAATTATCTAGATGATACAACATGCTGAAGTGCATTAAATGAAGTTTCCTTCGTATTATCTTGGCAGACAACGACCGGTATTATCTAAGAATTTCGTACGATTGTTTACGCACATACAATATGTAACCGTCCCTATTGCGAATCATTGTAATAAGTACTAATCGAGCCTTTCGTGTAGTTGCATCCTCGAAGTGCATATTCTCTGAATTCTGTCTGCATAATGATAAATGCATATTACGGTTGCAAGTATCGTGGTTAGAAGGTGAAAAAAAAGAAACGGTGAGTAGCAACTGGTTGTAAGTTCTTATCTGCGATGAAGACAAGTTGAAAGACATCGGGTTTACATAGGTTGAGCATCGGATAATAAAAAGTGACTTAGTTCGGGATTAATAATTAAAAAGAATGTAAGTGACTTTGAAAATACCGCGTCAGAGCGGGGATGAACCCAGCAACCCTTGGAAGGAACACAAAAGAACGCAGGTGCTTGTGTCGCTAGATCCGACCCTGGATTTATATATTACAAATTTAATTTCGCACGAACTTTAAGTGTGGATATAAATTCGCGTGTGTTTTATTCGCAGGTAAAGTAAGTTCCGAGCTACTCGCGGAACGTAGGAGTCTTACGTATCGATGGGAGGTGAGCGCTACTAAGCTTGGAAAGAGGGTGGAAATTCAACGAAAGAAAGACCAAAATAGTAACCTGCGTGTGATCAAGTGGAGGAACGAGTTAGCTATGGCTGTGCTCTGTTTATCCTGCTCTGTCGCCGCGGCCTCTATGCAGGCGTCCTTGTTCAAAGCGTATTAAAACGGTGCCCAACTTTCGACTGGCAGTTGGCAGCCGTGCGTAAAAGAAATAAATAATCAAAGCGACCATGAAGTGACAAATAAAGTTGAGGAGAACAATGCTCGCAAGACGAAGAGAAATTTAAGTGCGGCGTGCATTGGCCCCAAGTGCGTGCGTGTGTGATTCTTAGGGCGCCTATCTTCCTTCTCGAGAGAAACGTGATCCTTCCTGAAACATTGAGCAAGTAGCCAGCAGCAGCAGCAGCAGCAGTAACCAGCAGCAATAACAGCAGCAGCAGCACCAGCCGAAGAAGAGGGATATGCGCTCGGCGCCGAGCTGAGGCTGCTGACATTTCGGCATCTTCAAGTTTCGTGCACCAGAGGATTTTTATCTCGATTGTCGAAACTCTTGGCAGGAAGTATTCGCCGAGTAACGAGACCCGTGTAAGTCAGGATTAGGAACATCCTTGGCAACCGGTTAAATGTACGGAGACATTCGCAGATGCCCAGCACGCACGCATCGCCCTAGGATAGACACATTACTCCAGGATCATGCCGGCCACGAGAATACTATTCTGATCTGGTGCACTTGGTGAAACGGTTTGATTCGACGTAACGCTTAGACAGTTTAGCCGTGGACACGGCTTCTAATTAACCTCCACGATTCAGGTCGTTTCTGAAGCTCACGCACAACGGTACAGTAAAGACGTAGCCATGATATTGGGTTCTGAGATGTCCGTCATAGTCTGACGCTGAAAAGCTCATCATCGAGCCTGCGAACATGAAAACGGAGAAGAAACCTAGTGAACCAAGCTGCGTTCCCACTACGGTGGTTAAGGAAGAACCAGATACGGACTCTGTCAAGATTAAGGAGGAAGGTACGGCTGGTAATAACGACGATGCTACTGGCGACGATGCCACCGAGTGTGCTAGAGACTCTAATCTCGATTCAGCTAACGGGGAGAGCACGATGTCTGGAGATAATCAGAATGGTCCTGGTGGTAATCAACCAATCTTGAACTCTGTTAAACAAGAAAATGATCCTACTAACCCAACAGAGGAATTATCTGGTGGTAAGTTAGCAGGTTAGAAGATCATACATAAACAAAGCTCCAATTTATTTAGTTAGAGTGTTTTTGCAATGTGGAAGTTTGGCTTCTCCTGTGCTTAACATTCTTTTAGAATAGATTGAACAATTTTAAGTTTACATTCGAATGAAATCCTAACAAGTCTTGAAAAGAAGCATTGCTGTTGTAATTCTTTAATTATCCAAGCTATTTATTATATATTATCCACATATAACAATTATTCTAGAGTTCTCAATTAGAAAAGTCTAAGATGATTTACATTTTACAACATTCTATGAAAAGTAAGTTAGAAAAAGTTATCTGTACACGTAGACCATAGTATTAGAATTTTTATACCAAAAATTATTACCTTAGTTTTACGAATACTTGCAACGTTGTCACTTGTGTTACAGATTGTGGAGGTAATGTAGGCCTTGCGCCAGATGGTATTCAACCACTGGTGAGTAATGTACTTGGAAAGCAAATGGGAGGTGGAGCAGGTAGTGGTGAGGCACAGTACATGCAACAGCAAAGTCAGATCTTTGTATTTTCAACAACGCTTGCGAATAAAGGTGCAGATGCAGTGCTACAGGGACAATTCCCATCTATCATTGCTTATCATTGTGCTCAACCAGGCACGAAGAAATACTTAGAGGTAATATTTTATTATAAATTCTTATAAACTTTATTTCACCTATTGTCAAGTGTATTTAAAGATACGAAATCACCCTTAAAATCGTTATCTAGTAAGCAATAATTCTTATTATTTTAGAAACATCCAAATAAAGTCAATCAGTTTCGTCAAAATCCTGCTCAATGGTTAAACAACCTTGCAATGATGAAACAGAAAGGGCAACAAGGTGCGCCAAATAGTGGATTCCCTACGGAGCAACCCCCAGAATTGTCTGCACTGGATCCAAACGCTCCACCATTTTGGAATGAGCAACCTAATCTCCGGAACGTTAACGGTGGAAACTCTTTGGGTAACCCGGAGTCATCGTTGGATGATACAAATATAGATGTGCCTTGCCTCGTGCCGAACTCCCCCAATAATCCAGGTACGTATAAGTCTGTGTAAATAGAAATAATGAATAACTGATTATAGTAATACTACCATGATCTTCGCAAGCTTTAATTATATATTTTTACATAATTTTTATCTATATGAAGAAGCTTCTAACCTATAACGATTTACAATTTTAGCTAATCCGCAACCTCCGTCTACCAATGCCGCCATGGGTCATAGTCCTAACTTATTAGGAGGCAACACCAGTCCTGGTCCTGGCGGTCTGCAACCTTCTTTGCAAGGTGTGAAGGTCCCCGATGAACAGTTGACGCCACAACAACGTCAACATCGGGAGGTGCAACTGGCAACTATAAGAAAAATGCAAGAAATACTATTCCGTGAATGCAAAGACGAGGCGGGTGGCCCTCTAGATCCTGCCCAAGGAACACCAGTTACTTCCGGACCACCGACGAATGTTCCCTCTACAGGGCCTCAGGGTCAATGTCCTCCAGTTGTGGATTGGCACAAATCCGTTGGCATTGGCCAATTTCTCGATGGGAAAAATAAAGTAAGATGCACGGGCTTATTATTACCTTTTTTTCAAATTAGTCCAGTAGACATAAGGAACAAAAAACATATAATTTGCTACGTTAAAGGTTGGAGTTGGCAGTCCTGGTACAGTCCCCCTACGCGGAGCAGGTATGGCAGGTGTACCTCGTGGTCAAGGACCACCTCCTCCATATCATCAAACGACGAGGTCGGCGAGTGTACCTATTGCCATCCAGAGTCCGAATCCCTCCTCGCCAAACAATCCGACGAGCAATCTATCACTGCCGTCGCCGCGAGCAAGTTCGGCCCTAAATTCACCTGCAGATTGCAATCGGCAATTTCAACTTGGTAACCAAAGACCAGGAGGTCACTTGCCAGGCCAGAGTCCAACTAGTCAGGACTCGCCAAATCCTGCAGTTGGTACAGCAACGGCATCTTCAGCCACGCGATTAAATCACAGTAATCCTGGAACACCTGTGTCTCATTCCCATCTCGCTGCCCTCAGTCCCAGTGGAACGACGCCACAAAAGGATTCTTCCCTCGACTTCCCAACAAACCAACCTCCAAGCGGTAAGTCTTTGTTTCGCATTTAAAACGATTTCCTTTTTTTTTTTGACAAACATGGAAGCTGCAGTATGACAAGTACATAAAGAGACACTATTGGTAAGATTAAAGCAACTCTATTGAGCTCCACATTTTTCTTGATCAGTGGATGGTATGTTCTGCCGGACGCTGCAATCTTTAGCTCAACAAAAACAACAACATGGTGGTACGGTAAACGCCGCTGGAGTCAAGGAGGCAAATTTAATGCCGGTACCTAGCCCACAGCAAATACAATACCTCAATGCTTTCGAGGGTCAAGAACTCACCATACAGAAGCAGCCTAATACGAGTCTCAAGGATGGGAGCCTACCTACGTAAGTTCTCAAAAATATGTATTCAATGGAAGTAATGTACCGTGAAAAACATTTTTATTTGCTTGAATATTATGTAATTTCATTTGTTTGTCATGCAGGAGCACGGGCAACAATACAGAGATGTCGAATCGAATCTTGCCAGGAAGCATGGAGAGTGGAAATCAATTCCCTGCTAGATCCGAAGGTGCAAGTCCGTCTATGGACAGTATGAACCGAGGATTTGCTGGTCCTTTACATAGTCCACACACGCCTCATACTCCACATACTCCCGGAAGTGGAGCACCCCATACTCCAGCGGATCCAACCAAGTCAACGGGCAAGACGACTGCTAGCGCGCAAAGTAGTCCTGCACCTCATAACAGCAGTATACCTGACAGTATGGGACCTCCTAGGACAGTTCCAGCGTCGCCTAACATGAAGGCAGATACATCTCCACCGTCGACAAAGGATCCTCAACAGCCGCCAGTTGGAAATCCCAGTAATCAACCCCAAACCGGTTCAGTTTTGGGTCCATCGTTTCCATGCAGCAGGCCGTCAGCAAATGTTAGTCAACCGTCGGACAACGTACCTCTAAATCCTAATAACATCGGCGGTGGGGGTGGAGGCAATGGCCGACTTGGGAATCTGGGTGGAATGGGCGCGAATCATTTTGATCCCATCACATCCCTGGCTCAGATGAGTCAACAGTTGACGAATACAGCTGCGAGTAACGCATTAGGAAACGACGGTCCAATGCATTCGGGTAACTCAGGAATGATGCCGTTCAATCCTCACGGAATGCACATGATGCAAATGGGAGAGATGAATGGGTGCCACATGCCTGGTGGATCCGGCAATGTTAACGAACCTGGTGATGTGAGTGGGATGTGCATCGGACTCGGTGGACCACCGACGAGCTACAGTCCAACGCCTCATACAGGTAGTCCTGGTGTTCCCAACAAGATTGGACATCCTATGATGGGCCATGGAATGATGCATTCGGCAGGTGCATATCCCGGTGAACCTCACGGGCCCCCAAGACTCATGGGTCACGTATCAGGACCGAGTCCCTATAATGGAGCTAACGTACAGGTTAAGCCCAGTGCACCAAACACTATTCAGTACTTACCAGCCAGGCCTAACGTGGGTCACACGCCGAGAGGACCACCAAGCCTCGACTTCCTTCAGCGCTTCACGAACCCGCTCTCTAATCTCGAATCGAAGATGCCGTCGCCCTCGGTGAATCTTCAGTACTTCCCAAATGGCTGCGTGCCGAACAATATGGGTCCGCACTCCGGTATGCCAAACATGAGTGGCCTACCTGGTATGGGTGGTTCACCCAGGATGGACGGTCAACCTATGAACACTTCCGTAGGCATTCATCCCTCTATGAGGCCTGTTGGCAATATGCGACCGCAGCCTAACATAATGCGCATGCAGCACATGGTCGGCGGCGGTGTTTTCCCCGGCAGTCCAATGGACCCCGACAAAGTCTTCCCTCCTGACATGGTACCTCAAGTCCCCAATCAACCGAATCCTGGTATGTACGTGCCAGGCAGTAAGGCCAGTCCCATGGGCTTGGGACCTCCCGACGCCTCTCAGCCTTTACCACCAAGTATGGGTGGTGGCGGTAGTAATTTTAAGAACAGCCCCTTCGTCGCCGGCGGACCCAGTATGTCCGACCCGAACTACGCCCAACAATTTCACAATTTCCAGCAGCAACTTTACGCGACTGGCACGAGAGGCAGCGGACCGCCACATCCAAATCTGCATCCACCACCCAATTCGCATTCGCATCAGCAGTTTTTCATGCCCAAGTAATACACACATCTCACTTCTCTCTATGAGACGTGACATACTTCCTTCATCCCACTCCGTTCCCTTCAACATTGGCGACGTTCCGCTTCTTCTTATACGAGAGTTCTACTAGGAGGTGCGCGATTTCCCAAGACGTGGCCAAATTTAGTCTCGTCCAATGGCACACACGAGACCAGGTACACCCATACATCATTATACCTTATGTACTCTTTATTCGCGTATTTCTTACACACACGCGACAGGCTCTCGTCCCTCGATTCATTGCATTTATTTGGTACTCTAATTTTTGGAGAGTTCGCCGAACCATATTGAGTATCTAATCGTCATTGTTAATTAACGTTGGTGTCGACCTCGACGTCGATGTACAGTATCGTTGCCGACGTCGATATCTTCGTGGTCTCTTGTATATCGGGGTGTGATGTATCAAATCGTGGACATGGAGGTAGGAGCACGCGAAATTTCTAGCCGTGACGACCAGCCCAATGTGTTTGATTAGGTAAAACATTATTACCTAGCTACAGTCTTCGAGACACGTAGAGGACGATTATGTAAATTTCAACTGTTACAAATCTGGAAATGTGTTTAGCAGTATTGTAAATAAGTGTAAAGTTTGGTTTTCCGCGAAACCGATTGTTCTTTTTTTTATTTTTTCTTCAGCCGGTTATACAATTCGAGTTCGCGTACGACAATTGAGACTCCTGAATGAAAGAAAGATTATTTATCTTTGGACGTTACTCTTCGTGTTGCTCAAGGTAAGGAATTCGCATAGAAACGGCACTCGCGCGGAAGAACTTGGGGGAAATAAGAAAAAGTAAGGAAAAAAAAAGAAATAGTTGATACGGAGTCGGCAATAATTTATCCTTCCTTATCACTAAATACTTAACACAGTCAAGCAAGCTCAAATTGATAATTGTACATATATACGATATATATACCTGATACAACAACTATAATATCGCCCCACCAATCCTTCGTGACCAACTCTGTGCATAATCATGACCCCACGTAGCGTATAATGATATAAGAATAATTGACTAAGAACAATTATGTTGTTGACGAATGATTTTTATTATAAATGAAAAATAAAATAAAGATATTTACAAGAAGTCGATACAAGAATCAATCAATAATTTCTTGACAGTCCAACAATCACAGTTCCTATATAGATTAAACACTGAACGTACGTACCCACCGTATGATACGTAATGGGACAGATTATTATATATAGTGATTGGTTGACACTGCATATACTTTGTAATTGTATGACAAAACAGAAAAAGAATCTTTTCAATGCAGCTGCGATCGAAACGAATTTTGTATATAAAATTTACGACCGATGAAAATGAAGTCACGATAACATGATATTTACGTATTATTTACAAATTATTATTATTACGTGCTATTTTCTTATCTCCACATGACTGAAGAAAAAAAGAATAACGAATCTTTTTCATGGAAGTATTTGACACTGTTTGCGGTTGAAGCAAATTGTAGCAGTTATTACTTGAACTTCAGAATTTCCCAACTAGGCGAATATTGGAGAATGTAAGCTTCTTCCAAATTTCTAGTAACTCTTGTATTCTTGAAGCTTTCGCTTTCTCAACGCCCGAAAAGGACTACGTGCTTATGTTCTCTATAAACTTACATTATTGCAATTTGAAGCAATTTGTAGAACAACTAAAGGAGTACCCACGCGAATTATTTTACAGACTTTTTCTCTGTCCGGATTTAGGCATCAGTATCTTGGTCTTGTTTACCTAGATTGCCAAATTTTTTACTGTCATTTCTGTCCGTATCTTTAGGTACGTCGAATCATCGAGTCCCTGCTAAATGTAATCTATTATAAATGATTACCCGTGATAAGATAGTCATGTAATATTGTTTATATTATTTAAAGGTGCTTTCTAAATTCCTAAAGATTTGTTGCGTTGGGTGTTTTTGTCGTTTAGCTCTGTTCCGCTCTTCTGACTTCGATCGACCTGCAAGAGAGATGAATTTGTAATATCTGAATTTATTATTTTTTGGACGTTTGCCAAATATGAGACACTATGAACACATTCACGTACATCAGACTCATTCACAACTCGATCAATTAAGACTTTATAAATTGTTCATGGCACTTTGTGACATTCATTCAATCTAATGGAGACATTTAGCAAACGCCCGAGTTTAATATTCATTAATGACACGTCATTTTAATCAATTTTCTACCCAAAACCCAAACCAAACCTGTCCTGTCCAGCCATTCATTGGCTGGATGTGCCTGAGTCCCGCCAGTTTCCTCCATTTCTGTAATTAGAATAAAACAAGTTTATTACTTGCTAGGCCTGATTCCAATAGTCATTCTGAATTGTATCAGGTTTGTGAAATCATTTCTGTTTAAAGAATTTGCTACTGCATAATTCAAAATGACTGTATCATTTAGATTTCATCGTACCGTGTTTACCTTGACCGCTGTCCTTCCAAGCCAGCTGTATCGCCATTCGCACTAAAAAATAAATAATTTTACGTTATGATAACGAAGAGATGCTTTTTATACAAAAATTATTGGTATTCCTTACCTTTTTTTTACTGGAACAAAATCATCCCATTCGCTAAGATCGTATTTCGACAAATCACCATCATCCTCTTCTTCATCTTCCTCCTCTTCTTCCTCTTCGTCTGCCTGAAATGAATCAAGTAATCAGTTTTGATTACATTGACCATGACAGATATAAATAATATTTGAGAATCTTACAGGTTGTTTTACTGCTTGTTCCTTCACCACGTCTTCTTTGGATGAATTACGTGGTGGACTATTATACCTCGAATCTTTGGAATCGTCATCGGATCGATTATCTAATTTCCGTTTCTTCTTCCGTCGTCCAAATTCATCGTATTCATCATCGTCGTCATCCTTTCTTTCTTTGTACTCAACCACTCCTCTGTCATTGTAACCCCCACCATAACCCGTTCGTTCTTCAACCTCACCAAACTTTGGTGCATTGCACATGTTACACTGTTGTCGACGAGCCCAATTTACATTTCCACATTTGCTGCACTGCCAGTCATCCGCACTGAAAATTAAATAATTTTCATCTGAAGATAAATGAGTTCAGGTATACCTAACTTCTAGATGTATATTTACCTGAACAAGCCTCTACTTTTTTCTGCGGCAGCTTTTCCTATTTCTTGACCGAGCTTCTTTTTCTTTGGACATTCTCCTCTGTCTGTATATAATTGTTTATTGTTAAAAAACAATATAATTACTAATGTAAGTTATATGCATATAACTATAATCTTCAGTACTGACGAGTATTGGGACCTGTCATATATATTTTCTGATTGGAGTAAATATGTACCCGTATAACATACAGTAAAAAAAATGGACAATATAAAACACCTAATGGATAAAACAAAACGTTGCAATTAAGGTAGATTGGTAATGATAACTTTCTTCTCTCTTTACAAGGAGTGTAAGGACAAAAACCCTAAACTACATACCTTTACCACAACGGTTGCAAGAGTTTCGTCTGGCAAAATTGACATTGCCACATCTGCAATAAAAATAGCAGGTAGTAAAATAGTCATAAAAAGAATGAATGACAAGCTTGTAAACATAAATATATAATTAATATGAACAGATAAACAAAAACGAGATAATCAGAATTAACGATGAGCGCTCATTTCCCGTGGAGATAATGGAAAGGATGGGAAATATTAGGACGTACAGTGGACGTAAGGAGATAGGTGGATCGATGAATTCGGTGATCCTTTGGGCCGGAGACGAACGTTTATATATTGCAGTACGCACTGAGAGTCTGGGCATATCCAGTCGCCATCGTTAATGCTCCGGTGGCCGTCCTCATCCACTTTGCCGTCCATTTCCTAATCCTAAACGGAGGCCTTCACCGAGCCACCCTCTTCGCAATTGTAATCTCCTTATCTTGCTCCAAGTTTTACGTTAAATATTATAATCTGACAATTTAGGTATTCTGCCGGGCAGATATAGTTCTACTATACTGCACCAGCTACTGCACTGGCACTGTCTGTTACTCCTTATCCTGCACAGTGCTGCACTATCGTACTTGTACAGTGCTGTGCACAGCACAACACGACACGATAATGTCACTTTACCTAGTAGTAACGTATACTATCGAAAGAGGGTAGCAGGCGTAACTGAACTGAAAGTTCGTGCACGCGAATGGCGGGCTGACCAAATCGCTTGATAAATACATATAGTTTTCTGTACAAAATAGTATTCTGAGGATATTGATCCGATTTTATTTCATTATAGTAATTTTGTTAACGTTGCAACGAGTTGGCACAGTGGTCATATGATAAAGAAAAAATATATAGGAAGGATTTAAACCTGGATGTCCAAAAAATACAGTTCAGGTATTAAAGGTGAGGAATATCTTGTAGACACTTTTTTTAAAAATAAAATTCAGTTTTATATGTCAACTGGATGCTGTTTGGTTTGGTGAAATAATGATTCAAGTTGCAAGTGTATTATTAAAATAGATTTTAATAACATCAATGATTCGTATTTACAATTGTGTCGAAGTGTGCAACAGGTGTATTACATAATGTTTGAGGAATGAGTTTATGTACTATAATGAATGAGATTACCATCACATTCCCTCTAGATTTTTGTGAAAACTAGAAGGAACGTAGTAAGATTGTTATATCTAAATAATATCTCGTGCATGTCTCGTATATGAAAGAAAATGTTTACTCCGATTGAACAATAGATTTCATACTGAGAAATGTCTCTGTAGAAAATAAGGTATGCTACAAGAGACAAAGTTTACAATGCTCTTGAAATTTTTTTTGGTATTTGGAGTCGGAGTGATCAGTTTAGTTCATGCACTGTCATAATTCGAGTTTAAGTTAATGAGATACAATTGCAAAAGGTACATAATAAAATTGATGGATACGCAAAGCGTTACTGTTAGCGGAAGATCCATGAAAGGCCAAGGAACAAAATAGTAAATTTCTAGTAATGCTGCAAATTTAAAAAATTCATCCGTTAACGACAAGCTATTGTCGTTACAGTCAATGGATACTTTTCCTACGTTCTAGCTATATGCCATACGCCTTCGAACTATTTTAGGTTACCTTATCAAGGTTGCATTTGTTCAATAATTATAATGGACTAAATCATTATAGCGCTAATAATGAAATTACAATGTCAAGACTCATGATTCAGTATGACTTTTAAGTCATCAGGCAGTGTACAAGTGATGTCGTTTATTCTTTCCCTGAGCATTTCCTGGACAGCATTCCCAATGGGAACGTCGTCGTCGTAACTTTTGTCCAGTTTCTGTCGTATTCTTAATATCATGTCTACAATCTCTACTTCCTGTTTGCCTTGAACCCATGTCTTTAGATCCTAAGATAGAGAGAGGTAGAAAAAGAATGAGATTTTATATGATACTTTAAAGTCAAAATTCCAAGAATTTATTCTTACTGCTCTGGATAGGGCTTCGAGCTGTATGGCTTGTAGCTTTTGTGTGAGCTCAGTGTATCTGGTATGAAACCATCCAGCAAAGTTTGGAGAACGGAAGAATCTTCTATACAGTCCAACCCAATCACCTTTTATACCAATAGTCAACTGTGGGCCTGCACTACTCAATGTGGCCAAAAAATCATCTGGATTAAATAGCTGTGGAATTGGCGTTGCCTGCAATGGCGATACTATTTTCATTTTTATATGCTATAGGTTTATATCGCTATTAAATTAATGATGACAATATTATACGATACCTTAAACGGCGATATATTCTTTTGTAAAGGCATTAAACTGGCAATATATCTCTCTAGCGGAATCATAAAACTCTCAGTCAGTTCACACAAATGCCTTTTCAAAAGGGCAGTCTGAACTTCACCAGGCCTTTTGGTTTGAATGCCTCTTAACAACTTCTTTAATATAGCTTTGTCTTTTTGCAAAAATGGTTTGTACTGAGTGTAAACTCCTGGTTTCGAATCCAATACTTTGAGATTTTCTGATTTTTTTATTCTATACTTTTGATTCTCTGTAATATAAACGATTCATTAATGTATTACTCTTGTGTACGAATTGTACATTCAATAACTTTGGTCTTACCAGTACTTATCCCATCGGTTATTCTAATGATATGTGGCCAATGTTGTAACGTCTTAGCAAAAAATGGATTAGTGACACCCAGTATAACAGCTGGAGGAGCTGGAGCATCTGTGGTATACTCCTTAAATTCGGAATCGTGTATTGTGAAGTAAGGACGATGATCAGCACAATACTTCAGAGGTACGATCATTCTGAATTTAAAAAAAAATGTATTATTAATCCTAATTTTGTTCTATTTGAACGACTTGTGCAGGTGGATCGATTGATGATGTACTCACGTTGTTAATGCCTGCACCATTTCAGAACAGATTGTTGGAGAACTGGCCATCACAACAATTGGTTCACTGAGAAGTACAAGCTCCCAGAGAAGATGAACATGACTTACAACACTGGCAAGACTGCGAAACATGTCACTTTCATAAGCCGATGTCAAAAACAGTCTCCGCACTTGATTATTAGGAACATGCTCCATTGCAGGGATATTGGGTACAGGAGCTTTATAATTTTGATTTGGAATGTAAGTCTGCAATAAGAAATGCATAACAGTATAAATGAAAAAAACACATTCTTAACAGCTGACAATATTAATCTGTAATTAGACTAACTTGAAATAAAACACCCATAATAGGTAAATGGATTATTTGTCCAGGAAGAGGTGGAGGCCACTGATCAACCTGCTGAATTACTGTTTCCATAACGGTATCGCCGGCTTCAAAGAACTCTGGGGCTATCAAGGCGCATAATTCATTGAATAAATTAATAAATGGTAGCTTTGTTATCATAACGATACTCTGAAATCAATTAACATATATTATGTACAAATAATGCGTATCATAAATAATTATATAACTCACAGATTGTTTACCTTTTGGAAATATCCCCTTGGTAGAGTTTTATCTTTAACTTGTCGAAAATATACAAAGCCCCAATAATAATCTTTATCAGCTTGAAGAAAAATGGGGCATTTTCTATTGTATTCTTTTAGAGCTTGTGTACATTGTTTTGTCTTTCCATTTTGCCTGATTTTAACATGATATTGAGTATCTCCCATACAACCTGAGTTAGAATCAGGAAATGCTAAGTAACATACATTTGATCTTTCCTGCTCCGTTAGTTTAACATGTTTTGGATATATTGCCTGTAACAAATATATATAACTGTACCATTACAATCATAAGAATTTGCAATTCACATATTGCAAAAATATGCAATATAAGTAAATTTTCTTTACCTCGATAGCTTGACCTAATTCCAAGTCAAAGGTGACTATACATATGCAATGTAGCCAATTACCAAAATATTCCCAATCCTTTTTAACCATCTTGTCTTTCCTAGATTTGGAGGTGTACTCTTTATTCAATGAACAAGAAGGCTCCGACATTGTTCAATGACACATCTGTTTTCCAGAGATTAACCATCTGCGTTTTTGTACATCTCTTTAATATAAGTGAAATAGTACACAATAAATTTGCCACAATATTTAATTTCCTTAAAGTCAGACCAAGAAAAGGTTCGTTGACATATTCCTGAAAGTACAACTATTATATTAGTACCATCATACACAGTCAATAAAAATTCAAACAAATTATTTGATAATTACCTAAGCAGATTTAAGCGTCTGTTATTATACACATCAGCTAACGATATGTTTCATTCATTTTATATGGGCACTTGTCAATTAAATGTTCATTATACTAAGAAATGATGTATGTAAAGAGTATCAGTGATCTTATTTGCTCCGATCCTTGAATTCATTTAAGAAGTAAAGCTTCATGAAATTGTATACGATCGTTCTTAAAGAGAGCTACACGTTAAATAGCAAATTAAAAAAATAAAAGGAATTCAGAAGCCTTACGCACAAAGCACTGCATACGTCCCTGACATTAACATCAGGTATGATTACGTTTAATTGTAGCGTATGAGTCTTCCTGATGAAACAGAATTTATAGAAGATACGTATGATGCTGCCCAAGGATTCGTGAGACTTGCAAACAGCTGAGTTTCAGCTGTGCATTTTGATGTTCTAAATGGTATCGTTGATTTGAGATTTTAGAAACACTTGGAGCCCCCACTATGTCACCACTAGCGAAAGTCTTCATAATTTATTACTGCCAGATTTGATCGTTTCCACGTTCCCACGACACATGAGATAATCGACGTGACATTTCCGGGTTCAACGGTAGACAATTAATATTAAAACAAATAATTAGGAATCCTACATTTGCCGAATTTATATAGAAATGAAATCACCACACAGGCGTAGTCTTGTATACAACATTGCAACTTTCTTCCTGAAATGATAAAGTAGTACCTAATACCAATACCGTTATGTTTGTTATACAGCTACTTTATCGGTAGAACTAATGTCTGAAAATATTGCAACGTGATTTTAGAATTTGTCAAAACAACAATACAGTTTCTTGAACTTTGTATCTATAACAATAACAGGCAATATAATAATAAATGCATTCTTAAAAGTATGAAATGCTACCTTTTTGATTTGATTGTATAGTACTACAGTTTAATTCGATAATATTGATTCAAATGTGAGATTTGTTTGCTGTTATTTCGTAAACCTAAACACTTGTTGTGAAAAACAAAATTCGGTTTTGCATAGTAATTTATTTATACATACTTTTATGAAGCACAAGTAAATGATTTGATTTAATTCATTAATTCAATATTGTAATTTTAACCTTTTATAATCATGGTTAATGATTTAAAACGGGAGTTGTCCTTTTCTGTCTGGTATCCACGATTTACCAAAGATTCCTTAGAAGCTGTTGTGCTCCCAATTCCTGACGATGTTCTTAAATATTTGGAGCATGATGCTTTCCTTTTGCCTCTTGAGGCAACGGAGAATGTTCCTTATAGTTCAGAATGGTCCGATGGTTCACCTGTGAATCAGGAGTCCATTGAGGTATGTATATATTTTATTATGGCCATAAAAATAATGTTCAATGATATTTAATAATTGTATGGCTTATGGTTTATCTTAGGATTCAGAATGTCAACCCACATTTCCTGACTTCAGTAAACAGATACAAGAAGTTCTTGATAAATTTGGAGCAGTTTTCATAAAGTGTAATTGGAGCACACCTTCGGTAAATTATTTGGAGTTGAGTATTTTGAAAACATTAATGTTAATGACTAATAAAAATAATATTTTTAGGATGCAACCTGGGTAGCGCCGACAAAAACATTGAAATGTACAACTTTGGAAGAAGTGTATTTACTTCTAAAAAGTTCAGATAGAATTTCGGGAGATCTGACAGGAATTATGAAGTCAAATGATAATAGACATTGTTTGGAGCCTTGTTTGGTGCTTAAACGGTGGAGAGATATTAATCCTTGTACAGAATTTCGATGCTTTGTTGTTAAAAATGAACTAATTGGTAATTTAGTCATTGTTTATTGTGCTAGATTATACGTACAATTCTAAATCTTATATTGGTTGTCTTTAGGTATTTCTCAACGCGATCTGTCGCAATGTTATAGTTATATAGAGGCAGAAAAATATGGCATACAACAGGACATCAAAAGTATTTTTATGGAGCGTATTAAGCATCGATTCAAAGCAGAAAATTGTAAGTTCAATTATCGTTATTATTATTCTAGTATTCCATCAGGTTATTTTTACAGATGTAATTGATGTGATACGATATAAAAAGGACAAAGTCAAAATAATTGACTTTGGACCACTTGATGAATCTGTTACAAAGGGAACATTATTTACTTATGAAGAACTAAACTCTGAACTAAGCGAAACGCCAGAATTTAGATATATTGCTGAAGATATGGGTATTCAACCAAATACAACTCGTCATTTTTGTGTTCCTCAAGAAATAAATGAATTTTTGCAATCAGCTGGTAATATGTCGATGATGGACATAATACAACAGGTAAATTGCATCAGAGATGGTTGTATTATGTATTCTGTTACGATGATACTAATTTTTATTTTCTTTACTAGGAAGTAAACAGTCAGCATCAAGGTGATAACAACGATAACATTTGATTCGTTAATAAATGTTTAATGTTTTAATGCATTTGTTATTATTATTATTAAAATATAACTACAGTAAGGAACATTCAAGGAGCCTAAAAATCGAAAACTGTCATATATAACGCAAGCCAATCGCAGGGCTGCATTTATAGAAAGTAATAATATGATTGGTCCATACACATTATGTTTTGTGTTGCATTGCATGCGCGCCATTAAGTCCTTGTGAACTGTACCATATCTCTCCTAAAAGCCGCATCTACAATCATTTAAAAGTTGCAGTCACGATTGATGTCGAATTTCTTAATCTGAAGAAAATCGTAAATTCTTAAAAACATCGCCAGCGACTTCTACGGATCATGCTTTTTACTTTCTCTTTGAATCTTTTAACTAAAAGTATCCTGAATCGTTACAAAATTAAAACAACTACAGATCTGATCTTGCTCCACATCTCTCAGCTGGTAATAGAAAATGGTTAATGTTTTTTGGAAGGTTCATATAACAACGTTGAATTTTATTTCTAGACGTCTACAGTCTAAAGCACATTGACGCACAGCCAGCGGAGCACCCGACGTACGAGGACGTCCGTTTTGAGTAGCTTCAAGCAGATTCGAGAAAGATGTTCAAAGCGTGATTGTATCCCTTCACGTTTTTAGTATATTCAGTTGTATCTTTGTTATACCAAACATTAGTTGTTGGACTAAAACAAGAATGGAACTCGTAGAAACCGATGAATGTATTATTCTTAATACGATATCACGTAAGTTATTTAAAACTGATTTTTTTCACTTTTCCGGCAATAGGAGGTTAGGTTAATTATTTTTGGCATGGCTTTCAAATACTTAATAAAAGTATTTAGCATTTTTTTGCTTTATACATTTTCAAGGACCTCCTTGCTTGATTCTTATATGAATGTACTTTTATACTCTTATTTTGCATGATTTTATTTAAGGAAATTTTTTTCAATGTTATGACAATATTGTTTTAATAGGTACTATTTTGGTTCAAGGCTTATTTACTTTTATGTAACATTAAATAATTATTATTATTATTTCACAGCATTGCGTAAGATCGTGGTTCAAGCAGTAGGAGCTTCATTTTTATACCTGGCCACGCACACTAAACTTGAAACTCCTTTCGAGCGCAATCAGCTGCATGGTCAAGACTCACAATCATCTGATGATGAGGATGTGGTTGAACATCAATTTGAAGATGATTTAGATTATTTGAGATCATTAGATCCTAAAGAATGGAAAGATCAAGATCATTATGCTGTATTAGGATTGAAGAAGTTAAGGCATAAGGCTACCGAGGATGATATAAAAAGGGCTTGTATGTATTATGTGTAAACTAAGATATAGTGATAATATTTAACAATCTACTATTCAGTTTTGATATATTTAAAACTTATTTAATATATACTTTATATATCAGATAAGCAAAAGATACTTAAGCATCATCCAGACAAACGTAAAGCTATGGGAGAGGAAGTACGAAGGGATGATGATTATTTCACTTGCATAACACGTGCATGGGAAATGCTTGGAAATCCTGTTAAAAGACGCAGCTATGACAGTGTTGATCCTTGTTTTAATGATGACTTACCAGAAGAGAAGGATGCGAAGAATAATTTCTTTGAAGTTATGGGCAAAGCATTCGAAGATAACTCTAGATGGTCTGAAAAGAAGCCAGTTCCACAACTAGGTGGAATTGATACACCAAGAGAGAAAGTTGAGAGGTTCTATTCCTTTTGGTATGACTTCGAATCGTGGCGAGAATATTCTTACCTCGATGAAGAGGATAAAGAGAGTGGTCAGGAGTAAGTGCTTATAAACCTATCTATTAACTTTTGTATCTGATATTTATTATCATAGCTTTTTACTTCTAGTCGAGATATGCGCAAGTGGATCGAAAAGAAAAACAAAGCAACTCGTGCTAAACGAAAGAAAGAAGAGATGACCCGAATCCGGAATTTAGTTGATATGGCTTATAACCTGGATCCCAGGATAAAGAAGTTTCAACAAGAAGACAAGGATAAGAAGACCGCAGCAAAACGAGCAAAACAAGAGGCAGCCAAAGCTCGTCAGCAAGAGGAGGAAAGATTGGCTAGGGAAGCTGCAGAAAAAGAAAGATTAGAAAGAGAGAAGCGCGAGTCCGAAGAGAAGGCAAGAATGGATGCACTGAAGCAAGAAAGAGAAGCGCAAAAGAAAGCTCTGAGAAAAGAAAGAAAAGCTTTACGAGATCTCTGCAAGTCCAATAATTACTACGCGGAGAATCCAGCCGAGAATATAAAACATATGGAAAGTGTAGAAAAGATTTGTGAGCTTTTTAAATTGGTACAGCTAGAAGAAGCTATGAAAAAGCTACAAAAAGATGGCAGAGCAGCTTTTTTGAGTATCGTGGCTGAGACTGAAGAGAAAATTGAAGCCGAACGTAGAGCTGCTATCTTTGGTAATGACGCTAGAAACACTCCAGAGCGACAAGTTAAAACCTACACAGCGCCATGGACCGAAAATGATCTACAGCTTCTAATTAAAGCAGTCAATTTATTCCCTGCGGGAACAAATCAACGTTGGGACGTCGTAGCTAATTTTATAAATCAACATGGAAATTCTTCAAACGGTGTTAAGCGCGATGCCAAAGAAGTCCTTGCCAAGGCTAAGGACTTGCAATCGACAGACTTTAGTAAATCTAGCTTAAAGGAACAAGCCAATAAGAAAGCCTATGATAATTTTATTGCTGAGAAAAAATCAAAAGAAGCAATCGATGAGAGGATGCCAGCTGTAACAGAAAGATTGGATCATCCAGTGTCGAATGGCACTGTATCGAATTCTGCAGTGCCTGAGGATACGAAGGAAACTAAAAAGGAGCCAGTACCCTGGACACCGGTTGAACAGAAACTTCTTGAGCAGGCTCTTAAAACATATCCCTCGACAGTTTCTGACAGATGGGACCAGATCGCCAGTTGTATACCCACAAGGACAAAGAAGGAATGCATGAGGAGATACAAGGTGATTACAAATTTTTATCTACAAAAAAAACCCTTGCATATTGCAGCCTTTAATATTTAACCTACAAGAAAAATGTATATCGTTGCAGGAACTGGTTGAACTTGTTAAGGCGAAGAAGGCGGCTCAAGTTATGAAATAATATTGATTTATGATTAAGTAAAAATTTGCCTGTAATTTATTGAACAATTACCTCGAGCGCATTTGATGACTACTAGTTGTAGTGGCGGTTAGCTTGTTTGGATTCTTGTTTGGATTTTTAAGAAGCTAACGAAAAGTATAGTTCGAATTGACCGTCGTCTGATGTACAAGGTGTGCCTACGAGCATACGAGCTTTTTTATCACCCTATATGCATGTACGATAATAGACGAGGGTAAGATGCAGATATACGTATAGGATGATAAAGTGAACACTTTAATCTCGTCTTTGTACATTTAATCGTATTTTTGAAAAGGCATGTGCGAACGTCTGCTGTCGAATTGGCTGCATAAGGAGTCGAGATGATGATGATGATGATGATGATAATAATAATAATAATATCGCATCAATTCTTTAAGAGAAATACCTTCGGTTCCATGTCAGTTCTTCTAAATAATTGTAAAATACAAGAAATATAAGTATAGTTACGAGTAAGCATAAAGCGTACATAATGACGTCCATTGTTATTGGATATTTCGGGATGGGATTTACTGAATCGAGAATATCAGCATGTAGAATACTTGAAATTCTTATAGTTTAATTTGACACATTTTCGACAACAACATCAACAACAACAATTTTCGTGTTAGTTCTTTCTATTCGGCAAAATGCCGTTTGTTCATGCTTTATTCATCTTTACTCTTTTTTTTTCTTCTCATTTTCCCCACTCATTCGTACTTTCATTCATATTAATATCTTTATCTCTCACACCCCTCATTCTCTCTTATCATTTTTAACTTTCATTTCGCAATTGTTCCTTTGCCTATTTTTAAAATTATATTCATCCCTCTGACCGCAACGTTAACTTAAAGCAAAAACGATGTCATCGATCGTGTCGGATGGGCGCCGTACGATGATGATTTTTCATAAAAATCGTGTAATATCTTGCGAGGATTAAAAAGGCCCAAAAAAACATTCTCTCTCGGTCTGGTATACAGAGAAGTCTCCACGCTTAAACGTAGCCGGATTCGTTAAATGGAAGGAGTTCAGACGATCAAAAAGAAATATGGTAAAAACGGCAGTTTACGAGGTCCGAGTAAATGTGCGTCTGTGCTTTTATGCGCGTACCTACTGATTCTGTGCATTGCTCATGAAAAACCACTCTCGTTAGATCCAGTAACAATTGATAATCTTCAATTAACGTTTACTCTGAATAGCCAATGTTCGTTTACACCAAGAACGTTTTATTGCACCACCTCGGTCATTTGTTAACCTCGAAATTGGTATTATAAAAATTGGCCTAACTTCTTTTTGCCTTTCTGAAGCATTCAAGGAGGCTTGTGCACTCCCTTGCTCTTCTGTGACTAAACGATTGAGCTACGTGACTGGAAATGAAGGTATACAGTGGCACTCAATAGTATTGATGTGATAATATGATAAAATAGTGAACTGAAAAAAAAAATGATAGAACAGTAATGAATGAAATAACAATGATTCTTACGAAAATATTGTTAGAGTTTCCACAGCTCCCTTGACGGTTCGAGTATTATCATTTTTACGCGAAATGATAACAGTAATGGCAGGAACGATCTGGAATTGTCGCAAACGTCGAATTCCATTTGAAGTTTTCGTCGATTTCGATATTTTCAAAGAGCTTCTCGACGAGCTATAATAATATCGCTCGCAGAGAAATGGTCCACGGGAGAGAACCAGTCTCGTCGAAACTCGTCTTTACGAACGTGTCAAATCCTTAAAACGTACTCAACCATACCTTCTTCTCGCGTTCACAAGAAGAATACAATATGGCGCATAGACAAGAAAAACCCGGCAACGATATAATCGAATAAAATAATTCCCAAATGGCTAATAATATTATAATCTCGCATCTTTAATGGAACGCTTTTCATTCTTAATTGATAAGGATGTCGCAACTGTAAACGTATTACGATTTACGAAGAGTATGGAAATTGTCATCACATTGATAATAGAGAGATAGATAAACGAACAATCCTTTTTCTTTTCTAATTTACGAAATGACGCCGTCATCAGTTATTATGGCGCGAACTTCAAACGCGTAAAAAGGAAGAATTCTCGAAGCGACCGGATATCGTCGGCTTTTCAAATCTTCCGTGATTTTTAAATATTGCCGCCACTTTACAAATTGGCAAGAAAAAATTCAACAAGTTTCAAGTAGGCGTCGACTCGAAAACTTTCTTTCTCTTTTCTCTTTAACAGAGACGCTATTATCAATCCTCGGGCGTGCTCTGGCGTGCTCTAGCGTACTCTGGTATAATTAGCGATCGTCCACGACCACCGTGGATGACACGATGAATAAATTAGCAGTGGTAGCATGTGTGAGAGCCTCGTTAGCATGATGAATTCGAAAAATACACGACGAAACACAGAGCAGAGCTGCATCCGGTTGTAACAAGAGATAAAACGACGAGCGGAAATGGCAGGTACCACTTCCGAAACGTCAATTTTACATTCTGAGTAATCCTTACCTAATTGTCATAATTATAATACCACAATAACGGAGCACGCGCATGAATTTCGTGCTGTTACTTATACAATCCTTTTGTTTCGTCGTATGAAATCTTATCTTCTCGAATTCATCCTATAGTCTTGAGTCTCTTTAGAATTTGTTGACTACATAGTTTCTTTTATCGCATCGATACAAAAGATGATTTACCTCTCTCTCTCTCTCTCTCTCTCACCCTCTCTTTCTCTCTCTCCCTTTCACTCCCACTAGCATACACTCTCTCGTCCGATCTACGTGTCACGACAAGTGCTATTAACGTGTAATCCTACAAGTTTTATGTAAACCCTCTTTATAGTAGTATAAAAAGACTGCTATCGAATACATTGTCATAAGAAAAATGTTGAAAAAACGAATACGAAAATCGAGTATATAATAAGTAGGTACACATATGGGGTGCGTACGTATCTTGGATGTGTGGGTTATCTGCGCGCGCCTATTTAATTCTGCGTGCTTCTTTTTTTCTTTCTTTCTTTCTATCTCTCTCCCTCTCTCTCATTGGTTCTCTAGACGCAGATAATCTTCTCGACGCGTGCACGTTTACGGACGCATGAGTTTTTTCTGGCTCTGCACACACACTACCTGTCTCTCATCTTCCTCGAGAAGAACGACTACGTGTCCGGGCTGCGGCCAATCTTTATCCTTTGTCCTCTTTGGTCATACCGATTAACGGTTCCTGGTTTACGTAACGCTTCTTGCAAAACACAGCTAGAACCCCGTTAATGAAAATGTCGAGCATCGTGTCTCCTGGCTGCCATTTTTTTTTGTTTACTCCATCGAATCTCAATAGCGTATCATTTACTAATCTCTCCGTACGTCGTATGAGCGTACAATTGTTGTGTGTATATCTTTAATTGTTAATACTCGTTCGTAATGAATCGCAATAATAATTCGACTAATTGATAAAGTCTTCTCTGGTCCGAAAGAAGTTATTAGTTACTTAGGCACTTGTTATCTTTTTATAATCCACCGTATGAATAATAATTATCTACACTTTCTTAACGCAATGCCACTCATGGCCACACCTGATACTCAAGATGACTACAGTAAGTAGTCACTCTCGATACTCATATCTTTCTTTGGAGGTCGAGGCGAATACATCCTCCCGGGTGGCCCCTCAGTTGCCTCCTGTGTCTTTTCGATTCGGTGTCCCTTGGGACTATCTCCTCTCACGATAAAATTCTACTTAACGGATTATATCTAACGCTTACTAAAGTTAACTCAATTCCATCAAAAGCACGATTTCAAAGCTTCAATGATTCTACTCTTCAAGATTCCACCCTTTTCTCTTTTTTTTTTCTTTGTCTCCTCTACTTTTCTTTCTTTTACTCTTGTCTGTCTCTCAGCGCGTACTTTCTCTCTCTCTCTGTCCTTCCCTTGCTCCGTCTCTTTCTCTCGCCCACTCACTCACTCTCATTCAGACATTCTCCTTCTTTTCTGTCTTTTCGGTGACCGGCTCGATCTGTAATCGAATAATCATGATCTACCGAACGCACCGTAACGCCCGGATGATGGAAAACTTGAAATTCGTTACTTCATGTAACGCGTCATGGACAACAACGTGAACGTCGCTTCGGATGGCAGCCCGATGGGATACAGTGGATTGGTAATTCGAAAGAGACTGCCAAGTCCTTTGGGATATCTCTGCAGAGACTAACCGAAGGAAATTCCGAAAAGCACCGGGAACGTTACAGCTTTCGTCCCGGTAACGATTGGCTACGTAGATGAGATACGCATCGGAAATGTTTGTCGCTGCTAAGATGGTGGCTGTTGTCTCTGCTGTCGATTCTGTTGGTGCGGAAACTGCTGTTGAAGATGGTGTTGCTGCTGATGAATCTGCTGATCCTGAATGGGGTAGGGCAGCTGCTGTTGATTTTGCTGCTGGTAATTCGGATTCCATTGTTGATCCATGCTTTGTTGCAGTTGATAAGTCAGCGGTTGACCTCGTCGTTCCTGAAGAAGCAGCTGGTGAGCTGCCCGATCCATTTCCTCTCGCGTCATATCCAGGGCCTCCTGCATCTCTCGTGACGTGTATCGAACAAAGTCCGGATCGCAGTATTTGCCCAGGCCTTGTTCAACGAGGACCTGAGGATGATCGGCAGATCATAGTAAGGATACGTAACAGTTAGATACGAGGAGATGAGACAGAGAGAGGAAATCATGACTCACCCGTCCGACCAGACTCTCGGCACTTCCGATCACCTCAAAGTTGGGTTTTCGATCAGCTGGACTTCCGGGTAGACTGTGGGACAACCTCTCGGCACCGACGCTTCCGTTACTCTCGCCGGCCCAGGAAACTAGTATAGAAGGATTTAATTAGAAATCTCTTTGTATCGCTGATAGCAGCGCTACGCTGCTGTACCGTAATTATACCGATGCTCCGGTATTAAGTGTTAATAAGTTAGTTGATATGTATTAGCTTTGAAGCTTCGACGGACAGGCACATGCTTATTAGGCAAAAATAACGCGTACGCGTGGAGATAAGCATTTTTCAGTCTGTTCACTCATCTCCAGAATGGATGGGTGTGTAAGGATAAGCCGGGGGAGGGCCTTTCTCCAGCGTCAAGAAGGTAACAAGTAGACGTGATAATAGTGAAAGTGAAAGTGAGAGTAAGAGACAGAGAGAAAAAGAGTGGAAGACAAAGTGAGAGTGAGAGTGAAGACAAGAAATTGTGTGGTGAATTTGTGTCTGTATAGGACGAAGAAGTGAAATTGAAATGGGATAGAGAGAAATGTGGGATGAAATGCGCTCCCCCGTCGACAAGTAAGCTGGACTGTGAAGTCACCTCGGCCGTGAAAGGAAGCTCTGTGGGAGAAACAGGAGTCGCAATCGCGCCATTGTCGGGAGTCTACATCAGCGAGATATCCAGCCACAGCAATGGCCTGCGTCTGTGCCAGCTTGAGACCATCCGCAACGGTACGACCAGCAGACAGGTTGTCGCTGTGAGCAGGATTGGTAGATTTCGTGGAGCCATTACGTCGACGGGATCGTCTCTGGGAGCGTCGTGAACGTGTACTGCCACTGGAACGGGTTCCTCTGGTTCCACTGTCAGAAGCCCCTCTCTCTCGGTGGAAGACTCGTTTGATGGAACCGTTGGAGCTACCAGGAGACGAATCCTCGCCGCACCGATCTACGGCCGATCGCGTCAGCTTAACCGCGACTCGACCGTTACCTGCCGGCCAATCAGACACGACCGAGTGTCCCTCATCTCCATGGGGCTCTTCTCCCGGAGACGGGGCCACTGGTCCTCGTCCCTCTAACGGCAAAACGCTGTCCTGGCTTATCCTACCGTGACTACTCCAGGAGGCACAATCGACACAGCATCCTCGTGCTGCATAGGAATAGTAGCGAGGTACCCCGTTTGATGACTGGACAGAGCTGGGGCTCGTTGCGGTGGTTGAGGTGTTGGTTGTCGCGGTTGTGGTCGTGATCGTGGTCGAAGTCGTCGTTGAGTTCGAGGTCATGGTTGTGCTCGTGCTCGTGGTTCCTGTGCCGGATGGGGGTGGGTTCCGGCGGGGGGGTGGAGTTGGGGGTGTCAACTGCCGCTCGATTCCGTCCTGAAGACTGCTCGACCCGCAACACAGGCAAGGGAGCGCGCGCGCGTAAAGCCCTTAGTTCGTTAGTCGGACGATTTTCTTCCACGTTAGAGTCGAACGCTATGGATGTGTACTTAATAGAATTTCTCAAGTATCCAATCAGTCTATTATACTGGAATGTTAACCAGGTAACGTCTTCCTCTGGGAAGAGACAAGCGTTCGACTCTTCGTGAATTACATTCTAAAGGTCTAGTCAAGCAACGTGTAACGTGCTGGTCATGCCAATGAAAGCTGAGTGCTTGGGATTCGTTTAAGAGATTCTAAGCTAGTGCCATTTTTTTCGAGTGGAACATATGATTGGAACATTGAGTGAACAGCAGGAAATAGACAAGCAGACACGCAGCCAAGCAACGGAGGATAAAGGGTGGCCAATGGCGAGTAACTAAGTACGAGGCCCTAACTGATCTTACCATATTCGCTACTCGGGTGAAGATAGTTACCGCTACCCGGTCCACTGAAACGTACGACAGTCAACAGAAATGTAGAACGATGATAAATCAAACGAAGTAATGATTAATAATGCCAAATAATTATGCTGCCAATAGAAAAATTGCTCGAAGCTACGACGCTTTGGGAATAGGATGAAAAGGCAGGATGAGATACTTATTTTTTTTTTTCAGGATCATTGTCTGCCACTTTATCAGACAATGATTATATGCTACTAATGATTTGATCGAGTTAATGCATGATCTTTGTTAGGATCAGTCAAAGTGCCAGACAACGTCCTGTTGTTCAATGTCAAACTCGATGACAATTGTTTTCGCGTGTTTCTACGTTAAGTGACACGAGTAATGAGACGATAACGATAACCTCGATGCATCTTCAGCATGCACTAAACATCTCGAGACAAAATAGACCCTAAACATCGTTACACTGTTCTTAGGAACTCTTAGGGAGTTCTCTCTACTGCATCAACTTACTCTATGACTTTGTATGCACTTTGATAATTCGTCTGTGGGGCAGAATTTCCAAAAACAGCAAGAGGTCGGAGAGGTATATTTTCCTCGCCGCCAGCGAGTCTTGAGTCCATACCCATTTGGTTCATAGCGCTGTCGCTTAAGCCGCTAGAACAGAAATAAATCAATATTGATTTTATTGATTTTTTTTTACTTTTTCCTTTAACAGACTTTGTTAACGTACCCTGCCATGTTAGGCACGACCTGGTGCGACCTTGCTGTAATTTGATTTCCAGCATCAACGCCGACACCTCTTTGCAACGAGGCATAGGGCAGGAAGTCTATGGAATTCGTAGGTGAAGCCTGAAAAGAATATAAATAAATATAAATAAATTAACTACAGTTAGACAGTGTAGCTATATGTGATTCATTATTTCTTTACCTTGGAAGTGCTTGAATTAACCTTGAGAGATCTTGCTCTGTGGAAGCTGTGATGACCTTTACGCATACTGGACCATACGCTACCGAAGAGTGAGTGATTTCTCTGAAAGTCAATATATAATTTATAGTTTCATATACTGCGTACATTGCTCAGATGAAATCTTGTGCAGATATGTTACCCTATGCATGGGTTCAGGATTGTCATCCAAAAGTTCCTCCAGATTTCCTGATATAGCTCGCTTCAATTCTGGACCAGCTTCGTGTAGTGTTCTCAATCCAGCCTAATAAGTAGTTAATTTATTTATTGATAAGATCTTTGGATCAAGCTTAGGTACAGCAGCTAAGGCTTACCTGTAGTGTTACTGTATTGTGACATTCTTTATCGCCTTCCTTCATTTCCTGCTCTTTGCGCTTCTTGAACCGTCTAAAGTAATCCTGAATCAGGAAGGTGGCATAGAATTTGCCAACGGTGACTTCGTCGTCGACTAAAATATTAAACGAATAGCATTTTCACGTGATTATGCAATTTTTACAACCATTTTTCTCAGGGGAATTAATTTGTTGTCTTAACACGAACCTCCTGGTGGTGGCACGACTTGGTCGAGTAATTTTGGACTAGTCCGTTTCCAAATTTTCTTTATTACAGCACGTAACTCGGCATTGGCGTCATCGATATTGCCTTCTGTTTTAATCCTGAGTGAAGTCCTTACCACGGCAAAAAGTGTGGCATTGAAAAGTACGGTGCCGTCACTGTTCAACGGCATATTCATAGAAACCAGTCTCTGCGAAGATCAAGAAAAAAGGATTAGAAAAATTCTATTTTGAAAATTCAAAAAGAAGAAACCGTTAAATAAATAAAAGAAACTGACTTTGCAAGCCACTCTATGAGGACACAGTTTGCCAAATCCAAGTGGTGGCGAAATTTTTCTTAAAAGTGTCACTACATCCAGATGCTTAATACGACCTTTGGCATCTGGGTCGTACTCGGACCAAAGACGAATAAATTCGTCCAAATGATGCGGTCCTAAAATGGACCAATCTCTAGTGAGGTAGTCAAAGTTGTCCATGATGACAGCGACGAAGAGATTGATGATCTACAGAAACGAAAAAGTCACTGGCATACTCTTCTGCACTAAATTTCTAAAAACCTTGATAATTATTGTTAACTCACGAGAAACGAGCAGAGCACGTAAAAAGATATAAAGTATGGAAAAGCTATGTCGGATCCACACCCTGCATAACTGTCACGGTCGTCACTTCTTTGATCGCACTTAACTTCGCCAGGACGTGCTGAACAATCCAGCATAATGTCCTGCCAAGCCTCTCCTGTAAATCATACATAGAAATATTATAAAGTCAACATAAAAAATTCTCAAAATCTAAAAAGAGTCTACTAGAAGAGTACAGAAACAAATGTATTAATAAAAAGAAAAGCATACCCGTCGCCGATCTGAAGAGTACAAGAACAGCTTGCGGGAATGTCTGGAAGTTGTTGTTTCGATGAATTGCCGTCTCATTATCAAGAGCGATTTTTCCAAAGACCTGAATGAAATAATAAAATTTGAAATCGAGAAGGTTCAGCCATTTACTGAAGGAGTTGCCGAATGCTAGTATTTACTTGCATGCCTATCACGGCGTAGATAAAAAAGAGCATCACTATCAACAAAGCTACATAAGGCAGAGCTTGGAAGGATTTGATGAACGTCCAAAGTAACGTTCTGATACCTTCGCCTCTGCTAAGTAGCTTAACTAATCGCATCACGCGAAATAGACGGAAAAAATTGATGGAGATGATATTCGAGCCAGGCTGAAAAGTCAATGAAACGTTATCAGTCATCGAAATTAACTATGCTTTACAAAGGCAATGTATAATATACTCACATTGACTTCCGAATATACGATATCAATAAAACTTCCCAGAACGATAATGAAGTCAAAAACATTCCAAGCGTCACCAAAGTAATTCTAAAATAAAAGTAACATCAATCACAATAATTGAATGATACCTTAATTGTTTAATTGATGAAATCATTGACAAATAGGTACTCACCTTGAATCTAAAGGCAGCCAATTTAAAGACAAATTCAAGTGCAAACACTGCAGTAAATATCATATTAAGAACGTCTAATGCTTCTGAATAAAATTTGGGCTGCTGATAAAAAGTCATTGCGAGTGTAACGGTGTTTATCATGATCAAAGTAAAGATCGTATATTCAAAGGGTTGTGAAGTGACGAACCACCAGACCTTGTACTGGATTCTGTGCTTTGGTATATAACGACGTACAGGTTTGGCCTTCAATGCGAATTCTATGCAGTTTCTCTGCAATGGTATAATTATCATTAATCTTGTCAAGAGCGTCTCCAGTCTCGTTTAATCTTGGTCAACTAAATAAATACGTCAATAATTCACTTTTGACTCACCTGATTCTTGTCTAACTCGCAATTCTTGTACTCCTGCTCTCCTTCGTTTTGAAAGGTGACAATAACGAAACCGACGAATATATTAACCATGAAGAAAGCAATGATAATGATGTAGATGATATAATAGGTGGCGACAATCGGTCGAAAATTGTGAATTGGACCATAATCCTCGGCATTCGAGTCGATCGAGACATAGAGCAATCTAGAAGAGAAAGTAGATTAAAATTATGTCGTGAAAGAATTATAAAAAATAGTAAAAATGTACACTCACGTAGGCCAACCCTCAAATGTGGAGACCGTGAAGAGGGTAAGCATCGCTTTGGCGACGTTATCAAAATGGAAACGATTTGGCATCCATTCTCTTTCCTTTAATATTGGCTTGCTGATACTGCCTTCCTCGAACGTGAGAAAAGTCCCACTGAAAGAAGGATTCATCGATCTCGTATTATCATCCTGACCTTGAAACAGATTTGATTAAGTGCTATGAACTTTCTTACCGGCACTCAGCTTCGGTCATCTTGGAACCGTCGTTACATTTGAAAAATTTCCCCTGCGCAATACAGAAAGGCGATTAGTCGACGGTTCTTTGTCTTTTTTAATTTTATTTTACTTTTTTTTTTCAATTTGCGTCAATATTAAGTGTTAATCGATATACTTGTAAGGCTTAATTAATAGCGGATGTAGAGACAAAGAAAAGATAATTTCAACGAAATTCAAAAATAAAAACATTCCTTCCGACGTGCATACAAATACGGTACAAGACAAGATGCTGCGTTATCCGTAATTGATCTTTCGATTAATTAACATATTGACACTTGGCGCTCATTATAATTGCCAAGAGACGTGTAATTTCGACACAAGTACCAAGAGAAGGTTTCTTTGTATTTTCCTTCTTTTTTGCTTCCAATTAATATCGAGACAGACCACGATCGATCGATCGATCCGTGGCACTTGCCGACGGAGACACGAAAATTGTATTAAAAAAAAATAAAAAAACATTCAAGAAAATAGAATATTCCAGTAATTAATAACAGCGATCAATAAAGTAATTGCTTAACTTCGCTCTAATTAAAAGACAATAATTGCCTTTCATTTGTGGCACCGAAATCAACTTTCCTGAAATCGATAAATAAAGTATAAATGTAACTGTATTTTTGAAATACACAATTTCTTTTGGCTCCCAAGGACAGTGTCAAAGATCGTTCGATCGATCGCATTGTTAACATTAATATTATTATTATCATCAACGACGGTGATCGACGATCTATGCTCCATAATTGCTGGCAAGTTACAAAGCACAGGCGCATCAATACAGGTTCGATCGTAAATTCGAAAGTACGTCCATTTCGCGAATAAAATCGCAAATTTCTCCACCCTGATCTTTCATACATATATATACATATGTATATATCTGCATGCTCGCTTGATTGAACGATTGAAACGAACAACGAAAAAGCCGATCCGTCATTCGGTATCACCCTGTATACATCGATGACAAAACGGGTTAAAAGATTTCGTAGAGCAATATAAAAAAAATCCAATGACACATTTAACGCGGTTCGTCATTGCGTGCTTGACGCTCGCGAATTCCTCGTTGTGAATAGAGCAAGTAAGGTAAGGTGAGGCAAGACGATGCTGGCGACAAGAAAAAAAAAAAAATAAAATATAAAAAGTAAGGGCGTCCCCACTAACGGCAGCGACGCCGATAAAACGGCGCTGACAGTGATAACGGCGACGTCGTACTTCGGCGTTATGGGCTCTCTCATGAGAATTCGCTATTGGTCGCGCACTACGTATGTATGCACATATGCTACTTTCGTGAAAACACTCCAAAACGATTTGGAACGATTTAATTATATATAATTTAATTTAAACGGTTCTGAGTAACTGTCGACGTGATCGCGTGATTTATCGTTTTCGATTTTGATCTTTATGCTTCATCATGGCCGCTAACGAAATATTAATATACCCATGCATTGCACTGGTACGAGCTGATACAATGATAAGTTGAAGCTCGAACCGAAATTGCGATACAGTGCTTTCCTACTCAATGACAAATCTATAGGTTTCTTTTTTCTTCTTTTCTTGCAGATTTACACAAACGAGTACGGTATTAACAGCTATATGGAACATGCATCAACTAGCAAAGCATCATCTTTTCACATATACAGCAGATATTAAAGAGTGCATGCTCGTTAACGTCGTTCTGCGAGCGACAACTCTAATAAGTAAAAGTCAGCCGATAAGAGATACGGAGATTTACATTCTTATCTCTCGCACTCTCCTTTGTACAATTTCTTCATGAATTTCGAAGCATAAGGTAGTATTAGAAGGTCATATCGTGCTTGGTCTGGGAGGTCGAAGATCAGAGATTACAAAGGCTAGATGCAGGTTCCAGGAGTGATAAGGACTGGGTCAGAGGTTGTGACTGGTAGCGACAGCAGTGCCATGAATAAGAAGCTCGTCAAAGTCTTTCCAAAGTATGATTTCCCTTTAAAAAAAAAAGAGGCAAGAATACAAAGAAAGCGATTGTAGAGTCTCGAAATATTAATCATCGTTTCGCAATGTCTGCCAATTCGTTTGAGAAGACTTTGATTGACGTCATATATCTAGGTGGATCACGTGGTCGATTAAGAGGTATAAGTATTATAGGTACAAATGCGTTTAACATGATTTCGGGCTTTAGTTCTTTTTTTTTACCTTAAACAGCTGTACCCCGATAACAGCAAACATGAACTGTAGGAGATAGGTGACCAACATAATGTTGCCGATCGTTTTAATGGCGACAATCACACATTTGACTACGTACTTTACGTAGTTCAGGTGAGGGCAGGTGAGCAGGGCGAGCGAGCACAGCGGGAAACACGGGTACGGTAAGAAAGAGAAAAAAACAGAGTAGCATTAATAGGGTGCTCATTTTTTTACTTCGATTGGTAATTGGGTTGTGGGTGATTGGGTTTGGGGGGGTATTGTGGGGGGCACTCAAAGGGCGGGTGTGGGGGGGAGTACGATTACGATTATTAATATTATTATTCTCAATATAATAACCTAACAAAGTAAGTACATCGGCCGTATCAATTTAATTAATTAAAAATTCATTCCGCTCTTCAACTTGATGATCCTGACCTACACTGTATATCGAATTATCATTTCCTTGCTTGTATTCCCTCTTGACGTCTTCACCCCCAAAAAAAAGATTCCTTTTATACGCCTAATTTCTTCTTTCTATATTACGTAAAAATTAACTCTCGCTGTCGGATTCGACCTGGTCAGTGCTCGTGCTTTTCATCGGCAATGCACCCCATGGGTTTTCGCGAAAATCTTTCATAAAGGAAACGTCTGCCTCCATTTATTTTCCTTTGTCATCTTCGAGGGAGTCTCGAGGGCGGAGCCACCCCCAGGAAGTTTAACAAACGCGGCGGCCCGTTTATCGCGAAACAATGCTCAGGTGGAAGGTAACTCTATTAATACTCTGGTATACGATACACGAAGGAGGGGCTGGTGGGGGGAGGGGGGGGGTGGAGGATAAATCCGATTAAACCGAGAAAGAGAAAGTTACTCTCGCCCCGATAAGCTCGTATACGGTATATATACGTATATATCGTTTTCTCTTATACGTCACTTGTTATAAAGACAATGTATACACGTTATCAAATATGTCAAGGTAGCTCAGGCGCTGACATTAAAATTCTGGCAAACTCACTGGGCACGTGAACTCACTCGCGTGTATTCTTTCTTCTCATATTCTCCCTTTTATAGGGAAGCCCTCGATCGATTCTGTGAAGATTAGTTTTCCTTGGAGTATAAGGTGACACCAGGTGACACAATATATGTGTGTATATATATATACATTACGTGAATATATAATGTAACGATGAGCTACGAGATTTAGACAGTTTCTTATAAATTTTATCTCACGGTTGATAATGCGTGAGTAATTCGATATGGAATTGAAAACGAAATAAAGTCATCCTGTTGTATACCCTTATGAACATAAAGTAGGTATGTATCTACGGGGTGAGAAATTGAGGACGAACGAATTCAAATAATCAGTCAAAAAAGACGTAACAGAAGTATCTTTATTTCACTCCGTGCGAGAAATGCATTTTCGCACGTTCGTCAGGTCGTCAGTTCGTCGCACAAACTCACACTCGTCAGGAAAAAAATTTTCGCACTAGTATCGTAAAGTACTATTAGTTAATAATTCTTTTTTTATGTATTTCGCCAGCAAAAAAGATATTCGTGCCCCATTTTGAATTAATGCAATGTATCATGAATTTACTTGAAGTCCCTGTAAATACTTGAAAGACGTAATGGTTGCTGGACTTAATTAAATATTAATTTATCGATCAATCTCTTTGACAGGTCACCCTGTACATACGTTATGTATAGTTATGTATAGTTATGTATATGGGTATATATATTATATATATACATAATATATTAAGCAACGCTCGAACGCTGATGGTTTTACTGAACGCACTTTTATACCAGCCTAAGTCTAACGAAGACTCGTCGACTATGCTATTTCGACGTGTCTCTTGCTAGGACGACGTTAATAGAACGATCGATACACATAGAAACTAATTGCGAGATGATACCACGTCCGACTAAATGGACTTCTCAACGTACTTTTATTTGGCCCAAGCTAAAACACCGTCTAGAGTGTTACAGAACATGAGCTAATCTCCTACGCGCTAAAGACGAGTATATCTATATGGCAAAATGTATATACCTGCGTAGTCGCCGATATCAATAATCGTTTCTTCGATCGACATTAATTTTTATTCGTACATAAAAGTACGACAATCGTATAAAGAGATCGGCGCCTACGAGGCGTCTGCTCTACACGCGTCTACTGCATAGCTAGACGAATGACTAACGATTTTTGTGGTTCCTTCGTACTATACGTCTGATTTGTTTTAAATGAATGATTAAGAAATCTTGATATCAGGTGGTTAGATGTGTTACGGCTTGACACTGAATCGGTTAGGAGCTGGTCGACTCCGTAATGACTGAACTGACATCTCGGATCGACCATTTTTAGGTTTTTAGGTTAGTCGAGCATTTCACTGTTATTCCTCGCTCCTATTTTGACAACGAGAATGAATGGCTAGAACGAGTGGAGAGATAGGACGTTGCCGTATGCTTATTTTGCAGCAATTATGGTCCAGCTTCCGTCTCACGGATCCTTCCGCGTGTTTGGAATTTCTTTGTGATGCCTCTCTTTCTCTCTCTGACTCTTTCTCTCTCTCACTCTTTCTCTCGCTCTGATTCTCTCAGTGTCTCATTCACTTCAATCATTCCTTCACATTTTCTCACTCACGTACACTCTCTCTCTCGCTCTCGTGCTCTCATTTGTAAATTCTCTCCTTCTTTCTCCCGAAAAGATTATTTTTGAATTTCGTTTCACTCCTTCGTTTGACCGTACACTTAACCTTTGACGGGTTAATAGCATCACACCACCGCAACAGCTAGTTTGGCAAAGCATGCATTTTTGTAGGCTTTACTCTCAACCTTCGACAGTGGAACACACGGCTCGGCTATAGTAGGAACTTTGGAAGATGATGGAGATGATATTTTGACAAGATTAAAAAGAAAGAAAGGAGCGTACTCGAAGTGCTCTAGAAAATAGCGTGATGTTAAGGTAAGAAAAAAAGTGCGTGGGGTACCATCAATAAGGGTGAAGACACGTGAGCCTGTGTTCAATTTGACTTGTTAAACCAAAAAAAAAAACGAAAAGGGAGGCAGAGTCTAGCAAGATAAAGTCAATAATGAAATAATGGTAAAGTAAGATAGGATAGAATGGAGTATGGTGTTGTGGCAGTAAGTGGAAAGTTAAATAAAAAATGCAAGGTGTTTAAAAAGTATGTATGGTGTCCGGCAAGGTCACGCTACAGAGTATAGGAAAGTTTAAGCGGCACAGCTGCTCTCAACGACAACCAGTGCGAAATACTTTGAAAATGTACGAGAGCACGCCCCGGAGAAGAGGTGTCGGATCAAAGGTGGGAGGTCAGAGACAAAGAAACGCAATTACTCTCAAAACAGCTTTCAGGTCTACCCAGAGGTGCATTGGTCGGAAAAACAACGGCCGCCTGGTGCTCAAGCCTCGCGACCTTTATTCGCAACGAGCCAATTGACACAATCGACCCTTCCACTTTGTCTATCCATTATTGAGGAGTCACCAAGTACATTAGCGCGAATAAAGGTCGTCAAGACCCTCGAGCTCGAGCAAGGTATTCGAGGTGGGTATCTGATGGTACAATGATGATCATGGACGATCATGACGTGAACGATACAATGATGATCAGAGTCGATAAAAATGGAATTAGTATTACTTTTAGGAATGACAGCAGTGACTTTGAGTGTAATGGTACCGGAAGTTGGTGAAAAGGAAGAGGATGCTGCAATGTTCGAAAGGACGAATGGACACTCGTTCAATGGTAACAACGAAACAATCGTCAGGTGGGAGAGAATAACTATTGACTAGGTCGAACGAATTCAGGACCTCAGCCTGGCGTCCTACCTTGAAGAGCTGCACGCCTATCACGGCGAACACGAACTGCAGGAGGCTGGTGACGAGGACTATGTTTCCGATAGTCTTTACAGCTACGATGACGCACTGAACTACGTGCTAGGTTTCAACATTAATTATACATTTGTTCTTTACTCTGGATTTCGGAAATTATTCACATGGTTCTCTTGACCACTCGTACTCTCTTATTAAACCTTTCTCTTTTTTTTTAATTCCTCACTAGCTTCATAGATTACCTCTCGTAGTTGCTTAGTCAATCCCTTAAGTGCTTTTTTTCTATCTTCCTGACGTTTTTTATTTTTGCAAATCGAAAAGGTTCGGCAAACAACAGATAATGTGCATTGCGATACTTTTGTCATTCTCCGACTAATAATTCTCTTTGCCAATAAGCTTGCTGAACCTTTACGAGTCGATTTTATTGGCAGAGTTCCTATATCCGGTACTGGGGCTGGGGCCGTGGTGGGAGGATTTTAACGATATTTTCATTACCCTCGGAGGCACATACTGACCGTTTCATGGAATGCGAACTAACTTTTAAAGAGCATTCGTATGGAAAACATTCGATTTTATGAATTATTATTGGCCATTACTTCAGTTCGCTTTCACATGAGATGTTCTGGAAGAGAACTACGGCAGTAAGGCCGGCTGGGATCGATTACTGTATAGCTTCTAAGTCTCTAGTAAAATAGTGAAAATACTTTCAAATTCCTGTGACTCGACGGGGCTTGTGGGATCGCAAAAAGGACACGGTTATGGGACAAATTGTGTGATAGAGTAACGTGGTGTATAATACCTTCAAGCCCTTGGCACGATTAATGGCGCGAAGTGGCCTCAGCACTCGAAGAACTCGAAGGATCTTTACCACGGAAATGGCACCGGAACTGAAAATGTTAAACGATTTTGTTAAATTTCTTTGAGGCACGAACTTCTTAACCCATTTGTGTCATTTAGTGCATATATGCCCTCGATTTTCCTGGTCATTATCACCAAGGCGCATATATGCGCTCTTAGACCACGTTCACAGTGAGTCAGTGATTAGCACAGTGGATACGGGCTTTTTGTTTTGTAAACTTTTTTGATGTGTTTGTACTTGGATTAATTTAAAAAAAAATTTGGCGATAAGTGCATTTTTTCATATCCCTGTATGATGCAAATGGGTTAAGTAGTAACATATATTCCTTTCGTTTAAATCGTTCACTGTTTCTTTTTCGCGAGAAATTGATTTTACCTGAAAAACATGGAGACCAGGGACACACAAACGACTAATAAATCCAGTAGATTGAAGGCTGAACGTAAAAATGCTCCGTCGTGAATGATGCAACCATAGGAGATCATTTTCAGACAGATTTCGACGGTGAATACAGTCGTGAAAAAGTAATCGAAGTAGTTGAGGATCTGAAAGACCGTAAAATTAAGTAGAACGTTATGTCATTATTTCTTATAGTAGTAAAGTCTTTTACTTTACCTGATTTCTATATGAAGAAGCATTTAACGGATCTTCGGCGGCAAGCATAGCCGAAGAGATCATGATGCATGCGAGAATGATATTACCAAAGTAACTATGATTGCACAGCCAGTGACAGAAAACACGGAATCTGAAAGTCAAATAATTTCATGATAATTATTACAATGTGTCATTGACAATATTAAGTGAATATAGGATCAGTTTGATAGTTAATAAAAGTTTCTAGAAGACAGAGAAAAGCTACTTTCATACCTGTTCGTTTGAGAGAAAATAAAAAAGGCAGATCCAGCAGGAATTGGTTGCTTCTTCGTCGCCATATTGAATTCCGACATTCTCCTTGGTCTTGCAGAAACTTCCTCGCCCATACCATCCTCTAAGATATGTGAAGGTCAAAGATATTTTTCATATAGATAGCACAAAAAAGAATTTGATTTTCAAAACTGTATTCGAAAAATGGATTTCAGGTATACCGTGTATCTCTGTGTGCTCAGCTTCTTCCTCCTCTTCTTCCGCCTCGAGATCCTCTTCGTCGGACTCTAGGTTCAGCCTTACTTTAGTATGGCTGTTGGCATCTTCACCTTTCTCAGACCTGAAGAATAGATTTCGATGAAAAATGCAAATTCCACTATTCCCTTTTTTCATTGTACTTACGTTTCTGTATCCAGGGCAGCCTCATAATCTTCCATTGTCTCGTTGGGATCCTGTTCCAGGTCAGTGCCACCTTCTTCGTCTTCACCACCAGTTCCTTCACCTCCATCATCTACACCCTCACCGCTCACTTCATCCCGAGCTGGTGAACCACTGTGTGACTTATGCTTCTCGGCCTAAAAATGTGGAATACTTTCATCTTTGTATTCTACCTTCTGCTACGTTATTAAAGTTTAATCAAAAGTCCGATGTCTTGCCTCCTCTTCGGCCTCTTTTTCAATTGCAGTCAAAGATTCAGCATCGGCCAAGTTGTCGACGGCGATGGCCAAGAAGACGTTTAGTAGGATGTCTAATATATCGATTAAGGAGCTTATCGCAATTATTGAAGATGATGAAAATTGTATGATGTGTTCTTAACGGTAAATCTCCATGGTCAGGTATTCTCAAAGATTTATCAAAAGGATACAATTACCACAAATGAAGAGAATGATGAAGTAAACACAGGCAAGAACTCCTAGACTGGAAACCCCACCGTAAGCACGAATTCCCACGTACATGACGGTGTTCCAATCTTCACCCGTTAATATCTAGATTAAATCAATATTACCTTGATTAATACTTGCACTATATTCAGGTACTAGTAACACGATTAACTGATTAGCTTAGATCAGTCGAGCTGATAGCCAGCAAAGATCTTAAGGCTTACTTGAAACACGGTGAGTAAACTTTGCCAGAAGCTGTCGAAGTTGCTTCTGGGTTTCTCCTTGAACTCACTAAAGTTGAACTTTCCACCAAAAACCTACAAGGATAATACACCATAATCAATGAACCTAACGAAATCAGAGCAGAGACATGTCGATCGATCAATCTTATAAATCTATAATCCTACCTGCATTCCCAATAAAGCAAAGATGACGATGAAGAGGAAAAGCAGAAGAAGCAAAGAGGCAATAGATTGGATGGAATTTAACAGTGAAGCCACAAGATTTGATAGTGATCTCCAATATCTGATAACAGAGAAATGTATACATACGTATGCATATGCATAAATATTCATGTCTTAAAGATATTGATTATATTTTCAAAGATGGAGGACGAACTTACTTGGTGACCTTGAAGACTCTGAGCAACCGGACGCAACGCAGCACGGAAACCCCGAGTGGCGGCATCACGTCCGTATTCGTCAGGATCATTTCGGTGATCGATCCGATGACAACAAAACAATCGAAACGATTGAACAGCGAGACAAAGTAGCCCTTAAAAAAGAAGTTAGGCTCATTATTTGCGAGCTACTGAACTTGACCAAGGGACAAATGAAGCGTTCACTGAACTCTTTAGGAACAGTGGAACTAGCTCAAAGTTCAAAGCCTAAAGACCCTAATATATCTGGAAAGTCCAAAGAACCCTCGTTTCATTCACTGAAAATGGCATCCAATGGATTCACTTTCTATAAATAGCCTTAACGTTTTATCTTTCTCAGTTGAATCATTTTTTATAGTCTTCCATTTCATGAATCCCTGATCGACTTTTTCTACTTTTGAATATCTATCTCTGACAGGTTTGAGTTGATCTGTCAGTCTACTACAAGATGAGAAAGAGGATGGGGCCCTGTGTTCCAATAAAATGAATATCTTTAGAGTTCCTTCCATTTAAATATGGATGGAGATATCTTTCATTGATATCGCGGTATGAATTTACCGAGTTTTACAAAGACATAAAAGGAACGATTTAACGTGTTAAAGAGTCTTGCATTTAGATTAAAATTTCTTATGACTCACCTGAAAACCTAAACTGTACATCTTCAGCATCATCTCCATCGTGAAGAGTGCGATAAAGAAGACATTTGTTACCTCTGTAATATCAAGTCATTCAATTAATGTCTCGTTAATCAGTGTTATCGGTCGTTTCGAGAAGCCGATCAATACCTTGAAATTGGTCCAACCACGGTGGTTGCTTATAATGCTCCGTTGCCAGAACTCCAGTATTCAAAAAGACTAAGATAATGATAAGCCAGTAAAAAACTTGAGACTTCACGGCTTTTCTGCACGCTCTGCGCATGCGCCGATTTGCCCTAAAACAAAAATACAAGCAAACAGATAACGTTTGTCTGTTTTCCAATACTTTATCCATTTCCCAACAACAACAGACAAACAAAACTGAAGTATATCATTGAATAATGATATTATTTACCTTTCCAAATCTCGGCGTTTCCTTTTCCAGATAGATTCTTGCTGTACGCCTTCCTCGTCGCCCTCCAGCTGATCCGTGCTCTCCATTTCGTTCTGTTGTTTTTCTAAAATCATAATAACCAATAATTACCAAGTACTTCGCTAACTTTCACTCCTAAAACATTCCAAGAGCTTCTTTACAAAGGATGTACTTACGTTTACCATCTTGAAGCTGAGGCTCATCAGCATCAGGCTCAATATCTTCTGCTTGAGTTATCCAATCCAAGTATCCTCGAAGATCATCCTCAATCTGCTGTTTCTCTCTTAACTTATGAAAATCACCCCTAGCCTTAGCTTTCTCTCTTTCCTTGGAGAACTCTCTGAGAAGTGATATCACAATTATACAAGAAATATGAAATATTCTCGACAAGCAAACATTTCAAGAGAATATCTTCAACTCCATTAATTTCTAAGCATCGAGATAACCTACCCGGATAACACACCAAGAATTAAGTTCATAACGAAGAAAGCACCAAGGATAACCATCGAGATAAAGTAAATCCATTGCCAGCTATTTCCCATTGCATCCTGAATCTGTAGACGTAAGAGAGGTTTCATGATGATTCTCTTAAGAATATCCTCTATTATTCCTAGAGTAACTAAGTTTCTATCTTACATCGTACAATACTTCGGTCCAACCCTCCAGGGTGACACATTGAAACACAGTAAGCATGGCGAGTCCAAAATTGTCGAAATTCGTTATACCGAAGTTTGGGCCTTCCCAATATTTGTTACTACAAAAAAATCCGGGCCCGAGGGTTTCACATTGAAATCCATCGGGCCCACATGGATGCGGTTCATCCATCATGTCGCCTGCAACAAAGATATATACCATGAAAATATGCAATTCAAATTCCTTTCAAATGATTCGCACGTAAGGACTTGCACAAGGAATCTGTGTGTCCGGTATGAATCAGCTGTTTACGGGACACGCGGTCCACTACGCTGGTGCTAAGAATAATAAGACGTTTCAAAGCTGAATCATGTCTAAAACTATAGTGTGGCAAGTGTGTTTCGGGGTTATGCAAAATCTCATCAGCAGGAGACTTTAGTAACAAAGATATTCCATTATCAAATCATAATATCTTACCGGTTACGTTGTTCCAGCAGGTCTTGTGCAATTCTCCAGAAAAGAGCTCAAGTCCAATTATGGCATAAATGATGATGACGAAAAGTACGAGCAACGCAATGTGGAGTAAAGGTACCATCGCTCGTAAAATCGAATTCAACACCACTTGAAGACCTAAAATAATGGTGTCAATTAAATTAATTGTTTTCAATTCAAAGATGGCGAGAGAGTAATTTTTCCTTTATCTTTTAACTCAAATCACTTGCTAGTTCCTCTGGCAAATACCAATATCCTATTAATGCACAAGAATTGAATGCAAATTAAATATTGTCAAGATATACTCACTTGGGACACCGGAAACGAGCCTAAGAGGTCGAAGAACTCGAAAAGCTCGTAGAGCCTTTACGTCAAATCCCTCTTTCATAAGCCACATTAGAATTGTACTGATCATTCTGTGAGGGTAAGCATACAAGTTTCAGGATGGTTCCTCTTGAGAGGGAAAAACGAACAAGAGGATCGAGTTAAGGAGGCACGACTATTAGAACAAATCCAACTAACCGATCTGAAATTTTCATGTTCTTGGCAGGTATATAAACTTCGTGTGTGCAAAATTTTTGAAAAATTCACCACCCCGTTTCTGAGATATACGCAGTAAAAATAATGTAAATTACACAATACAGACATACTAGCTGCGTCATTTGATGTCACGTATTTCCACTTCTGAACGGTAAAAACCCATGAAAATTTTATGAGACAATCATTTCACATTAAAAATGACTACCAATTTTTTTTGTTAATTTAGAAAGTTGGAATTATTTTTTCAACTTTTTACAGCAATATGTAAACACTATAGAGTGTGAAAATTAAAAAATGTATACGTCTTTGCTCTTCGGTTTGGTTCAACGATGATATGTTGTGTAGCAAATATTTTTGAGAATAGTAGTTCACTGTGTATTCGCGAAAAGAAAAACTACTATATATATATAAGAAACAGTCGTACCTCCTTAAGGACATTGAAAAAACGGATAATAAATATAGACAAATATTCGGACCGTGACATCAGTTCCACTTTGAGGGGCCATCTCCTTGCGAATCGCAACGTAAGTAAGTCCCCTCAAAGTGGAACTGATGTCGCGGACCCGACTTATAAGTCACATGAAGGGGCAGGAATTTTTCATGAAATACGATACAATAAATTTGCATAGAAATTGCCGTAAGAAGGAAAGTAAAGAAAAGACCAGACACTGTCTCCAATAAACCTGTTCAATCCTGCATATACGTTGAAACCAAACCATTTGGAAGGATATATATTATATGTATATATATATAACGGTTATAGCAAACTAACAGAAATTTCAAATCGATTAACCCAGAAGACCCTAAAGTATCCAGCGAATGGTTTCCTTCACGAGTCATTGAGTATTAAGTAAGACGCATTATCGATGCGTAAGAAGGCAATCAAATCCAACGATTGATTATTCCGACCTAATAAATTATGTAATTTAAACGATATTATACCAAAGAGACGTATAATGCTTTCATGCAAAATGCAAGTGACTATTGAAAAGTATGATAATAATCAAGTCGAGAATCCATCTTTTATTTTTTGCAAATAAAGTGAAAATACTCACCCTATCACGACTATAGTAAAATCAAGTAAATTCCATCCGTTTCTGAGATAAGCACCAGGATGCGCCACGAACCCGTAGGCGATGATCTTCATGACGCACTCCACAGTGAAAATTACCAGGAAGATGTATTCGATCTTTTCCTGCGAAGAAAAAAACAAAATGGAGGATAAATCACTCGAAGGGATAAATTTGTAGGTTTACCCACGGGGACGATTTGTTAAGCCAATAGGGAGTGCGCATAGCTAACCCAAATAATAGATTGAGCGGAAATGTCGAACAGGCAGTTGAACAGTTGAACAGTTTAACTTTTATGAAACTGAGTTATCCGAACGAGTCTTCTGGAACAATTTGATTGTTTAAAGAAATTTTTACGCAAGGACTGGAGTCAATAAGGATGATTTTCTAGCTTGAAAAGCATCAAGGAAAATGTTACATGGGACTTTGTTATTTTATGACCGATCAACTGTGAGAATAATAAAAGTCTGAGAGGATCAGAAAAAGACGAACGAAGAAGATGAGAGTTAGGATCAGGAACAGGACAAGGATCAGATTAAAAGTAAGAGAAGAAAAGCTGGACGTTAAAGATTAGAGGTTCTTCTTTTTTTTTGTGATTCCCACTTAAACTGAAATTGAATATGTAAAATACATTGAAATTTTTTTCATATTATATATTTTGACAATAATATTGTATTAGGCTTGGTTTACCTTCTTGGATCGAATAGCATCAATCAGATTCAGATCGCTCTAATGCATGGAAGTATAGGTTTAATTAATCAAATCGTCAAATTATCGGCTTCCGAATGAACGATGTTGGGATTCGCGAAGGGAATGACGTATTTCTCTTATTATATTGAGTGTGAGGATTAAACAAAGAGTGAGAATACACAGACTCTACCGGATCAATTTGATGCAGATGATTTTTGCGAGATTATAAATTCTCGTATTTTCAATCTCCATTTGAAATTTACCCTCCGGTATAAAATTCAAATGTACGAATCACAGATGCCGTTTGGAAATTCATCCGAGGGATTAAATCGATCTGCCGATATGACGAAATAATACCGGCCTTAAAAACGCCCAGGGTAGAATAATTCTGATAATACGTCCGATAACGTGACTTTCGAATAAAAGTCACTTGACGTAAAAGAAAAGGAACGTAATAGCCTGATAAAATATTTTTCGATGGTATAATAGATGAAATTAGGTCATGTCCGCAATGAGAGTAATCAGAGCGTCATATACTATTTCTATATCATCGATCGCCACACCAGAGTTTATTTAGCAAGATGCTGGGAAAAATGCCTGATATCTATTCATGCATGTTTCAAGAGTCGATAACTGCAAGATTCCGATGACGTAATAAAAATGATACCAAAAGCAGATAGTACGATAATATTTGTCGTTTTCATCCATATGATACTTTTTTTTCCTCCCCAGTCAGTATCAACCGCATGCAGAAATGATGAAGTCGTCGGACAGAGATTGCCAAATAAAAAACAGACACATATCAGCACGATATGGATGATTTGATTAAAGATAGGGAATAATCCATTAAGGATATTTATAGGGAGAAGCAAAATACGTACGACAAGCGTAAATAATAATTTGCAAAAGTCAACCGTTTTAGAATGCATAGCAAACGCTTAAACTGTATAATAAATACATAATTGGTTTAAATTAACAAAAAGTGAATGATCCTTTGGTCAAATAATAAAACTAAAATGAAATAAAAAACTATTGCCACTATTAAATACTTTTACCGAGTAAAACAATATTTCGCAGAGAATCTTTAAAGCATTCAAGTTCCTCGTACTATTTAAAAGCTTCACGAATGCTCAGAATACGTGAGTAAACAGTACTCATAGAAATGAAAGAAGCGAAGTCGATGAATTCGTAAAATTGATAACGTTCGTAAAGCCCACGCGTTTGCCGGCCAATATTAGTCTATTATCAATATGAAAATAGTCGGAAACTCTCGTAGAAGAATATTAAACGATAAAATAGAGATTATATTTTCCCAGTTGCTACAAGCCGTAACACGTGGAAGCGTCGTGTAGAAGAAATATAAGTGAAGCATATAAAACTGTAGAGTATACATGTATAGAGTGTAGAATGAAGGATAATACAGGATGGTAGGATATATAGGGCAAATGAGGGCTGAGAAAATGGAGGTGGTACGATCGAGCGTGATCGTTGGAGCGTAGATCGTGAATGCGTCGAGCGCTCGACAGGATGCGGTGCAATGCACGCCGTTGCCACGAAGATTGAACAATTATTGAACTTTCGGCTCGAGTAAGTTTCGGTCCACCAACCCCTTTAACTGAAAATCAATATCAGACTATTGAAGCCGGTAAGTCCGTCAGTCCCAACAGTACGTCCGATCGTTGGACGAGTGAGAGCGTGAAAATATAACCTCGTGTCGATATGTGCTTTGAGAAAACAAGCCAAAGCGAACCACCTTATGGCTCCAGGCAATCGACTTCTTATTACTTACCAGATAGGCGTTCGTTTGATTGGAGTCACTGTTTGGATAGGGTGTGTAAACGGCTAGAGCCACGCAATTGGCGAATATCGTCATGAGAATGAGCCATTCGAACGGTCTGTGTCGCGCGATTAAAGATGGTCGTTAAGAAAGATAATGATAAGAAAGTAAATTTAAAAAAAGTGTTCAGCAAAGAAGACGATCGATTGTTATTAAATAAATGGTTGGTAAACGAAGAAAAGGATACTTCCACTCGACGACGTCGATGCACATTTTTCTTAAAGGATTTTTCAACGGGAGACAAAAAAGGGCCCGTATGGGCCTGTCGGGCGGTGGTTTACCGCCACGTCGTGCGGGACGCTTTGGGGCAGCAGCTTTCGCTGCGGCCGAGGACGTCCCTCCAGTACCTCCAGCGGTTGGGCCAGATTGTTGCCCGCCGGCTGGCTGACCCCCCTGGGTCTGGGCCTGACTTGGCGCCTGGCTCTGCGCCTGGATGGTGGAGGGGGTCGCGGCCGTGGGCTGGGCCCCGTCCGTGGGGCCCAACACCGTGCCGCCATCCCCCGTGCTCATCGGTCGCTAGTGTCCAGCTGTGTCCTTCTCGAGCGCTTTCGACTTCTTGGATGCCGTTTATTCGGAAATCGACGCAGGAACAAAATGGCGCGGCTCCTGCAGGTGGCTGGCATGCTATGGTCCGTCTGTTCTTCTCGTCTGTGCCCTGTGACATACGTATATATAATATAAAAATTTCATACTTTTCGTTAAGTCTTCATTCACTTTTTACAGGTACCGTCGAACTGTGAATAACTGACAAAGCGTCCATTAAAATTCATTGAAAATTAATGTCGGGAAAGAATCGAATTTCAAAGAAACTCCTAACTTCTATTAATATATAAATATTCAGTGTTCTACCGTTCACGCGACGATGAGTTTCTTCTCTTGTACCAGCTGAGCTATATCACTCTGAAACTCCTCTCCGATAATACAAAAATAAGTTTATGCATCAAGATAATAAATTACAGACGCTTGTTACTCTCCAAGATTATTCATTATGCTCGAAGCATACGAGTCGAGCGGGCCAATTACTCTTTCGACATGAAGAAAGTTCGATAAATGACGTTCATAAACAGCTTCCGCTGAAGTTTTTTCATTAAGAAAATCCAAACGAAGGCGTGTACGGGTTCCTGATGAAATTCATGAAACCCGAGCGATATCGATAGCAATTTACAATGGAGGACTGCGCCTTCGATTGCTTATAAAGAAAAAGGAAAAACTGTTACTTTACAGGACAAACATTTTCGCAGCCGTACGCTTTATAACCTCTCGACGTCTTTTCGTGGAAAACTTTTTATCGTGCCGATGCCCGACCATCGATAACTATAGTAACGTTCCAAAAGTCACCCAAGTCTGGCTAATGACTGCACGTACCTATATATCTACTTCGGTCAGTGGAACAAGTTGAGTGCGAGGTCAGACCTTGTTAGTACACGAGATTCGCATGGTCACTATTTGCACATGTGCTTACTGAGGGCATCGCCTTCTGTTTCTATAGATATATATATACATAGACTTTTACATACTGTATATACATCATGAGCTTATCACTAATACATTTTCCTTGATATTTTCTGTGGAATATTGTATATTTAAAATTTCGAACTGTAGGGGAACGATTCCATATAAAATTAAATAATTACTGTTATTGTGATAGTGTAATATGTTTGTAATTATATTGATATAGCTACTATCGGACTGTTGGTTTAGGGGAGTAGTACTCAGAAGAGTAATCAATACTTGGTATGGCTACTATCTTCTATTTAATAAATAGTATGGATATCGTGGCAGAAGGGTATTAGAAATTGGTATAAGCAGTAATTACGTGTAATTTATAGACATGTAATGGAAAGTAGAGAAAAAAGGAAATAAATTTGATTAGTTTGACGATGGCATAGCCTAGTTGCAATATCGACCTATTGTCAAGGGGTCATCTCTTTATTGATTATAATAAAAATGAAGTCCATAATGAACACTCTACCTATAGGACGTATACGTGTATCCGTGTACCTTTATATAATGGCGGCCATTACCGGAGGAAGATTAGTAAAGGGATAAAAGTATCAGACATAACAAATTTCAAAGTTGTAGCAAGTGTCGGTTTGAGGGTTTACTAGTTTAAGGAAATTCAAAGATAGCGATAGATCCATTCATTAACTTTTTTTGTATTCTACAGATCATAAGGAATAGCCAGTTTTTACAACAGTGAAAACTTCAGAGTAGGTAAACACGTGGAACAATATACAAAACATCTGGTGGCTGGTCTGTTTTGATTGAAGGTTGACAATTGACAAATACGCAACTGTATGAATAAAAGTGCAAAGCTAAGGACGTTAAGGATATAAGGTCAGAAGGTTCCTCCTCAAGGATAGTAGAGCCTAGAAACCAAGAGTAGTAGCTCGATGGTTTCGTTTGGGCCGGCGGCCTGGGATTTAAAGTGGAGGTCTGCTATATTTAGTGAGCCTAAATACTAGCGAAGCTCTCCCTGCAGGCGAACACTTTTGAGCGTGTGGCTGCGTGAACTTGGCAAAAATGTAGCACACTTATCGGCGAAGAAGTATACGGTGCCAGTCTGGCAATCTGGCGCCCTGATCTTCCTTCTCTATTTTCCGATGGCTTTCCATTTCGCTCTTAGCACAAGTCTTGCAATTTCCCACGGATCACGGTGAAAGGATTTATGTAGACGCTGCTTATTTTTTTTTATCTACTCCATCGAGACGAAGAAATGATCACTTATCGGAGATTGATTAACGTAGTATCAAATCGGATAAACAGGCCTAAAACAAACTTTACCAGTGGGAAGAGCATTAAGATCGGCTGACAGTGCGATAACTTGACTTCATTACAGGAAATCGGATTTGACGAGTTCTCCCTCCGTAGCTCTGTAGCTACGTCAACTTGTTTAGATAAAAGTGTTATTCTAGGAACGAAATCGATACCTTCGCGTATATCATGACATATAGTTTTGAGGTTATGTTATCCTTTGCAGTCTAAAGTCTATTACGTACTCTTCAGTGTAGGACGGCGGGAGACTAGACATTGAAAATACAAAAATCGCGTCATGACCGTCCGCCTTTATAAATGTCTTTGAAAAGCAAATAACTGAAAGGCTAGGATGCTTGACAAGGAATACAAAGAATGGCACAAGGTACAGTATCCTTTCTCGCCATGATATTCCTTGAATTGTTCTTTTCAATTCTAAAGTCTTTCTGATACCTTCCAATCCCATTGTCCGACTGTCTAGCATGCTAACCAAACATAACCTATAAAATGCATTTTACGACGTATCAGATAACCTACGAAAATTGGAACATAGGAAAAGAATTACCGCACGCAACTCACTCATAGATGGATACGATTGTTTTATTTATAAGACTGTTCGATCTAGGAGTTCCAATATCACACAAACTCTCTCGGCCATTCTCAATAAATCGCGTGAGATCCTCGAGGACTTCCAATCCCTTTACGAGATAGGGTTCACGTGCAGATGAATACGAGGAGATGAGAAATGGGTCGTGCTTCTTCGTGGCGTAGTGAACGAGTCAGGTAAGTTCGTTATATCAGATCTAGTTAGGTTAGGTTAGGTTAGGTCGACGCGAAAGGTAAGCGAGCTACTATACAGAAGAAGAACGACACCACGCAGTCGTTAAACTCACCGAAAGTTAATTTAGTTTGCGATCATTGGCTGTGACAATTCGAGGGCCGCTCCAACTATAAAGACACAGCACGGTAGTGACTGGTGCTAAGGAGTTATATTTAGTCGGAGTCCGCACGCTAAGTACGTCCACTGGCCAGGGCCTTCCTTCGGGATGGACATCAGAGAAATCCCGAAAATATTTGAAAAAACCGTTGGAACCAATTACGAGTGAAGATGAAATAATAAAAAGTGAATGATCATAAGATTTTTGAATATTCGTAGCATGAAATTTTTAATTTCATGAAAGACCTTTCAGTTCCTCGACTCACGTTGCAAGTCCTTATATTACGTAGGCGGCGTCCTGATGCCTGGCGTCATTTTGATTAAATTCCAGAGGCGTACACAACTCGGAATTATTACGAATCGTGGACATTATTTTTTTTTCCACGTCACCAAGAGCATTCAAATGGGAACGAGAGATAATTTACGTAATAACTCCTGGAGTTCCTTTTGTTCTTTCTCTGGTGCCAGCATCATTCCTTCTCGACCGTAATATCCAGTTTAGAAGAGGATCTTCGAGGATGCTACTACGTACAGACAGATGGATGTAAATCGGAGAAAGGCAACAAAGAGAATAATTCTGATGTCACGACGTTTCAAGCTGCAGTGAGTACGTCGCTATTGGATTGGCTTTTGAGCTTTATTATTTTCACGGTTAACGATTAAATACAAAAGGCGACCTTCGTGAATGAAGTTTCAATATTTTATTGAATAACATGTGGCAGGTAGATCTGATATATGTAACATACTTAGCCCTGTACAATTGGGGATCCGTAAAAGGTCTATTGAAATGTTCATTTATTGTTAACCCTTTGCGCACCAACTACCAGCATT
>JARQST010000573.1:935327-1057793 GCA_030142225.1 Pachycephus smyrnensis
GTACAATTGGGGATCCGTAAAAGGTCTATTGAAATGTTCATTTATTGTTAACCCTTTGCGCACCAACTACCAGCATTGCTGGCTTAACAATTAAAGGCGTTTTACTCCAACTGCCAACTGCGCGGAATGCAAAGGGTTAATACACACTGGCTTGAGAAACGGCCTATTCATTATTTACCAAAGAGCATAACTAAAAGCCTGTCGAGTAACCAGTGACTCGGAATCATTGAATTTTTCAAACTTCCGAATTCTATGCACAACAATGAGGCACGATAATCGCGGTATAGATTGTATGTTATGACTGGATTACACTATATATTTCTTTGTCCTCCGTCATATGATATTTTTCTAATTTCTTTTTCTTCCTCTAAAGAAACACGAAGACATTATCGTCGGCATCGCCATCGTCGGCACCATCGTTACCGCCTCCCCATTTCCTTTCTCTCTATTACAATCCGTGTCCATTGACCCGCTTTCTCGATTGTCATCCTTATCTGTTCCTTCTTTCTACACTTTCTTTGATCAAATATTATTTCATTAATTTCACCTCGTTCTACTTGGTCGCTTATTAATTGCTTTATTGTACTTTGCGTTTTATTATCAGATACATTAGTGCGTCCGATGTACATTAAAAGCAATTACGAAAAGCATTATAAAATTATGCTTATCATATTTCTTTTTTTTGTTAATTTAATGTTATATTATTATAGTAATATTGAATATCCAGTCAGTACAATACTGCGGTTGCTGATATACATATATTTTTCGCTTTTTTTTACTGTCACAGCATGACCTACGATCAATATTTTTTTTGTCCATTAAACAAAGACTATGGTGTTTGTATGCTCCACATTTTTTTATTGTCTCTACGTAAGCAACCGACTCGCCAGTATAACGATTCAATACATAGGTTTGTAGACATTAGGCTACTTCGGACACATTCGAACTGTTTACACGGGTTTCTCGTGAATCAATAAAAGGAATAGATGTCGACGGTGAACAAGTATAGTTTTCTCTTAAATGCGTTAGAAATCAATTGGTAAACTATGAACTGAGAACCGCTGTTGGTCTTCGTCGATAAATCGCTGTCGCGAGCGAAAAACGTATAAAAGAGAGAGAGAGAGAACAGAGGGTTAAGAAAAGCAGAAGAAAAAAATGGCACAAAGGGGAAGATACCTCTGTCCTAACGAATGTTAGATCGACATGAGTTCATACCGACGTGTTTCAAACAGACTTCAAGAACTAAAAATATCACAAACGTTTTTGCTTTGTTTGGATGACGAGTGGACTTTTCAAGCTAACCTATGGTTCAAAACATCACTTTGAAATTGACTCTCGAAAAATACCAATTGAACCTAATCTAAGGCCTTAGACTATCTAAAATGTTGATTGCGTAATTTGCCGACTGCAATTCGGAGCCCATAAGGCAAAATGAGTTGTCGAAAAGAAAAAAAGAAAAGTAGTAAAATTAAAGAATCGAAGTCGATAGCATTTTGCGAATGCTTGAAAATTTTTTCAAATGCTCCGAATCCTCGTTTTACCGAGTCATCATAAAACTCGAGATGTCCTCCACAAATGCTTATACACATGTAAAGTGAATGTAGGCATTTCTGGATGGTGCTTAAGCTTTTTGTCTGTCTGTTGTCAACTTCAAAGCTAACTCGTATCAGTCTGGAATTCCAGAACGTAACGAATTTATCGATTGAAGCAATTTTGTAAGAATTTCATGGGTACGGTAAGCTCGGCGCCAGACTAAGCTCGTCCCCTTCGCAGAAATCCTTATATGAAATTTATGTAACGCGACGTGGATATCATCTGAGGAAAACTGAAAAATTTTCTTTCGGTGCCCTCTATCCTCCTACTTCCTTATACCGTATCATCTTTCTCGTTCAATATCAAAATATCTACGCACGAACGCCCTGATGTTACGTGGATAATAAAACGGCAGGAACGACGCGTACACGCACTTACTTCACTTATGCGTTTGCGACCAACGTCAGCTCGGTCGGACTGTTTGTCTCTCGTGGTCTAAAAAAAGACTGGAGCTTGATAAACACTAGCATAGAATTTACATCCGTACTACGAACACTTACACTACGACTTAGAGCATCTTCTCTGGAGACGCTGCAGCTAGTAGGCGACGGCAATGGTGGTAATACTGTTGGCACTGTTCTTACTTTCTCAAAGGGATACTTTGCTGCTTCGAACTTCGTGCAACGTGCAAGAGGAAGAAACTCAAGCGGAAGTAACTTCAGGTTGTACGGTGTCTATGGTAAAGGTTTTCAGGTTATAAGCTAACTTCTTAGTGAATGCTTGTGCTCTTGCAGAAGACTGTAAGGACGAAGAGAGAGAAAGAGAAAGAGATGGGGGACGATGATTCCTCTTGAAGCATTGTCCTCAAGGTAGACCGAACAAGATGGGAATCAAGGAGGAAATGAAAATAAACGATGCTTCGCCCACGTTTCAAGTAATCCTTACATGTCGCCGAATGGGAGTCTGCCTCTGACTGTTGACTACTACTGGGCGTGTGCGTAAGATAGATTAACGATTGGTTACGACAGTGAGTATCGCTGGCTCTAGCAGTGATATAAAATAACGCTCGTCCGGCGCCAAGAGTCTCGCTGTGTCCTTATAGTATTTTGAATTCCCCTGCGAGATTTTTTTCCAGGAATATAAAGAAAGATAGTTGGTCCAAAGGGAGAGGAAAGGAACGTTTCGTTTAAACGCCGATGTTGGGGGATGAATTATGGATTGAGAAGAAATTCATTTCACTGTGACTGGTCATGGTTCATTTTAAAAAAATTAAAAAGATGCATTATTCTAGTATCATCTGGCATTTACATAGTTTCATGGAGCACGCGTACCAACATTGTAACAGCGAAAAGGTACTATTTTGGCAGTGTGGCTCAGGAGATCAAGTTGAACCACAGAGCACCGCTTTTTTTTAACTGGCACTTGACGAAAACAACGCTTTAGAGACGGAGAAATAGGTCGCTGGTTGTAGATAGAACGATTCATAGAAAATGGTTGAGGAAAATATATTTGGTCTCAGGAATAGCCATAGAAATAATAACCATTTTGACACGTTACCCCAAGACGGAATATTGAGAATCACGATTAGAAGTTTAGACATGTATAAAAACAGTGGTTAAAGAAACAAATCTTTAAATAACGATCTAACGTTTTAAAGCTGACTAATAATCGATTCACAGTTAGACGAAGATTTTGATTCACGTAGTTACAATGGAGTCAAAGGGAAATATTGCGTGACTTAACAATCGAACAAATTATGCACCGAGGTTATTGAACTTATCCGCACACAATCTATAAGAGAATTTTATAAAGTCCTGTGGACATAGAAACACGATCGCATCCGGGACGGGACACGTGTGCCGAGGACAGTACTCGTTGGGTTCGAAGGAACTCGAACTGCTAGGCACTCGAGAGAATTCAAGCACTCAGAGTACTTGGCACGCTCGAATGGCACTCGTCCACGATTTCCACGAGAATTTCTGAGCCGCTAGGATTTCCGAGGCCGATAATTTTGGTACGGCCTGTAGTTTACTATATCGAAGCTATCGGAAGCGGAAGGCCAGTAATCCGCCAACTACCCACCCCTTCTCCTGATTTTCCTTATTTCCTATTATTTTTTAAACGATGTACTTGATATCAGAAAATATTCGATGGAACGCGATTCGAGGAGCTTCTCTAAATTGATCGACGCCTTAATAAATTTTACCTGAAGCTGCTCTTCGACCCCCCGCCCCCTGCCTTATCGAATTCAACTTCCTCTCCGATCCACTCAACTCTCACGCACTTCACTTTCTCTAGTGAAACATCACTACAGGAACGTCTGGTTATCGCGAATCCTGGAGAAACCTGAGATACTTAAGGCGCACGCGAAATATCATTGGTTCCTTCCCGTTGCGATGCTTACAAATTATTCCCACGAGGGGTGACATTTCAAAGATATAAATGATCCGTGGGACAGGTCGGGAATAATGGAAGAGTTCTCAGATAATTTCGAGAAGCACGAACGAGAAGAGAAACGTTGGAATTTGAAAAGATGACGAGAATCCTCGGAGCAACGAGTCGACACAGTGGCTAGAGTGAGTGAATACTGCAGAAGCTTTTTCCCTTATTCCAAGGAAATAATAGACGCGGTAGCTCATCGTATAGAAAACATAATGTTAGGACGATAAGGAACTTACCGCATCTTCAAGACGACAGGGAGGGTATCACGTGAACCGGGCGTATCCGCTAGTCATATCCGAGAATCACACTTGGTCACACACTGCAACGTATCTTAAAATCTCGTACGATCTCTCTCGGAATCACAATATAAATTCTACGCTCGCCGTGCACTCGCGGCTTTACTTTTATTATTATCTTTTTATATTCACAGGTATCCGACGGATATCCCACGAGTGAAAAAGGCACGCTCTCGTGCCACGTATTCACTGAAAAATTATAAATAGATATCTGGGCGCGTTTGATTATTTATATTCTTTTATCGTATCCCTGGGTTGTTCGTAGCGAGGGCGGCTTGCGAGACGTGAGCCAGAGGATCGAAGGGTCGAGGATCCTCGTCGTGTCTGTCGGAGGTGGGTCGCGCGTAAGGGCACGGCTGCCGCTTTAGGTTATTTCAAGGGTTGGTTCCGCGTTGGCTTCGCAATCAATTCGCACGCTTGCGTCGCGATGCTCCTTCTACGAATCTCTCCCTCCAGTTCTCGTGGATGTTGGACCCGTTAGTATATCTCCACGTAGACGTTGCCCGAGGACGTGAACGCCCGTGGATTCTGACTCTAACTGTGAGTTCACGACGTCCACCGCCAAGCCAGGCTATACGTCGCCGGACCTAGGATAGGCTCGGGTCGCGGCTCCCGTCTACTCCGTAGTCTTCCACGCTAAGCTATAGTCTATTTCTCGCCGGTTCGACGCCAGCGACGCCTGGCGTCCCGACGCCCACCCCCACCCTATATACGTTACCCACACACCCCAATAATCTAGCTACCCACCACCTATACCTACCTGCCCGGCTACCTATCAACCTAGCTATCTACGTACCTAACAACCTAGCTAACAGCGCTCCCATATATCCTTCAGCAACCCCATTCGAAGACCGGAAACGAGTTTAACAGTCGTTGTCGTGTGTGATATGCATTTTTTTTAAAAGACTTTCAAAAGGAACTTTCGTTTTTGAAGTTGTTCGACACGAACTTGGTAATCATTTGATTTTTATCCTATTATGATTTCAGTGTTGCAATGTGATCTGTTGTTTTGACATTTATTGCACATCAATCTTGTGGAATTGTAAGCAAAATTATACATGGCGAATGACGAAGAAATGACAGAACACAGGGAATCCATGGTAAGACATACATTATTCGAGATTTTCTAGTTCGTACTTTTAAATTATCTTAGTTTGGATTCATTCGGTATCAATGATGTTTTCTTATGCATATTGATTTCTAAAACAGGTATTCACATAAATCATCATTCTATTGAAATCATCAAAATATTGTTTCTCTACGTTACGGCAGTAGTATCGCATCGTAGGTTAGGGACGTACCAGCTTCAGGACTAATGGCGCCATTCCTCGGTCGACATTTACATCAAGTAACTACCGATTCAAGTTACGGTAAAACAGGATTTTCAAATCAGACACAAGCTATATATCTAAGTTAGTTGAAAGCCAGCAAAAATGTACATTCTAAATGCATATTTCGGGAAATCCCATTGTAGAAATACATACTCGGAGTACACAGTTTTGCCTGAATCAAGCAGAGCCATATAATTTACATCAATATTTTTTGTTGCTTTTAAACATTATTTGTTCATCCTTAATTTTAGCTTAGTCTAATCTGCTTCGCCATACAGGGATTAATTGCCATGAAAAAATTATCTATTTTTAATGGGTCAGATATATGCTCGTGGGACTTGGATCTATTCTTAAACTCTGCGCGCCAGAGGAAAGATAAGCCGAGTCTCCCGAGTGACTGTGTTTTATTTATATGCTCTTCTCCACCTCGCAGGTATCTACTGTCGAGTTTCTCACATCTTGAACCTTTGAATACATGTAGTAAATCAATTTTACCGCCTATAGAAACCACGTGATGGCGCTTCGCGTCGATCGATAACGATGCATTACCCTTTAAACAAATATACAGGTATTTTAATGACATAGCCCGTTTTTAAATATAAATTAACCAAGGAGAACTGGGCGGTGCACATGAATACGGGAATACCTTTTATTCTATATTGTAAGATATATAATTATTAGAATATTGTTACTCCATTCGTGTAACGTTGATTATTTCATGATTTTTTTTATTTTCAAAGAAAAATTTCATTCCAGTCGTTAAAAGTGTAATTTATGTCTATTTTATATTTTTCTATTTCAGGTACGTTCGGCATCTTCATTCTACAGAAATGTGTTTCAACTTTGGAGCAGAGATTGGAAATAAGTAGCGTTTAAAAAAAGAACCACATCGCTTGGGTTACCATGTGAAAATGCGGTAAAGGTTGCAAAATGACTTCTTGGCGGGAATAAGAAATACGAGAAGTCATTCTTTGAAATAAGAATATCCGGCGTCAAGTGGTATTGCATGAACGATATCGTATCATAGAAATGATCAAGTATTTTCGGAGCAATAGACAATACGATGAAAAAGATACGAGGAGTACAAGATGTTCAAAATTCTTTCAACGGGCAAAAATATTCCACGTGTTCCGCCAAACAGAGTAGCGGTAAGGTTAACGTTTCCGGAGCATGCAATTATATACTGGAGTCTTCTATTGGCCTGTATTAATTCTCCAGCGGAAAGAGCGAATGACACTACTATAGAGACCGCATGCTTCGATATAAATACATATTTCATTTTGGAGTAAAGTACTGAGAAACGAAAGAAAATGGATGGCAAGAGATCATCGTCGTAAGAAATAATTTTGCAAAACACCTACGCGAGTAATTCTCACGAAAACGGCTGGTTTAATTAATACTTAAAGTAATAAAATTGAATGCCCACGGTTGATTAATTTATTCGAAAATAACTTTACGAATTTTAGAAATGGAGCCGCATAGGAAGTGTTGTGCAAATCCAAAAATTAAGAAGATCCGTCTAGAGATAGACGTGACACGACTAACGGAAGCTTTGACAGTGTGTTTGGAATTTCCGGAGGTTTCCGTTGTATTCGAGGATTAGGGTGGACGACGTGGAATGGCACTAGAGGAATTGCCCAATCACGAGTGTCAGAACGGCGAAGGGGGATTGGAACGCATTACTGTCTCTCTCAGGCGCAAGCCGGCGCCGGTTCACCGAAAGAACCGTCCGTAGCGCGTGCCAACTGCTACGAGGTGAGTTTCTGGTGCGCAGTTTGCCGAATCAGCGAGTCTCTACATTCGTGAAATCTTGAAAAATACGTGGCGTGCTTCCGTATACAAGAAACAACGAGGATGGCGGCCGTTGAATATTATCAAAATCAGGCCCAGCCCGAAGGTGCTAGCCAGCAAACGCAGTCGCAGCAACAGGGCCAGCAACAGCCGCAGCAGCAGCAACAGCAACCAACCGCCGGAATCCCAGGCAAGGACGATGAACGAAAACTCTTTGTCGGTGGACTCTCTCGTAATACTACCGACAAAGATCTACGGGAGCATTTTGGAAAGTTTGGTGAAATTGAAAGCATCTCCGTGAAAATTGACCCATACACCGGAGTACCGCGGGGTTTTGCTTTCATGGTCTTCGCCAATCCGAAAACCATCGACAAGCTGCTGGCTTCTGGCGAACACTACATCAACAAACGCAAGGTCAGTTAATTATTCTGAATTTATTACATATTTTAAACTGAGATTTACACTAGCTTATAATGCTCCAAAAAATAGCTGGTATATGCATTTAGCTTATTCCACGAATTACCATTTCTCCATTGCTCAAGTACTATTTCTGTTCTTTGTTAGAAGATATATTTGTTTTAGAGAATATTATATTGTTCAATAATTTTGGAGCAAGAGGCATAGCGCTCTTTATGTGTAAAACGTCTTCAAAGATAATACCATAACTTCTTCCATTGTTCTCTTCAACATTATAAAATTATCCTTTTACGAATATAAGTTCATTTGAGCTCCTTTGAATATAATAGATGTTGTTAGTCAAGCAATAGGCTTTTCATAGGCAATGTCAAATTGTCACAGGCGTTTGTCTGATTGGAGTAAGCTATATTATAATATAAAGTATATTTGATAAGATGCTTAAGGACATAGCAGGCTACTCGTTATTTCTTCTGTTTAAATTTGTATTATTTTTTTTGTACTTTTACTACCCAAACCAGCTATAATACCATACAAGTACTTAGAGATTTATAAGGCTCGCAGTGTCCATGTGACATTTGTATGGACATTGTGCTTAATATTATTGTATTCATATTCATATACACCGAAATATAAGTTTATCCTCTTATTCTTGAAAATATCCCTGAAATTTGACTTAAACAATAATGAAAGTTTGAATGATTAACCGTTTTTCTGAAATATCACAGAAACAACAAAATAAAAATAAATATTTTAACCACATTTCAGGTTGATCCTAAGCGAGTCAGTAAGAAGCCTCAACATGGGAAGATATTTGTTGGTGGCTTGACGCCTGAAATTACAGACGAAGACATCAAGTCATACTTTGGTCAGTATGGAACAATAGTAGAGTTACAAGCACCATTTGACAAATTGAAGAACCAACGCAAAGGCTTTTGCTTTGTGACATTCGACTCAAGAGATGTAGTCTACAAATTACTCCAGTCTCCGAAGCAAGTGATAAATGGCAAAGAAGTAGATGTCAAAAGGGTTAAAGTGAACCCTGACCCAAACCGCCAAGGATTCTGGGGAGCAGGTTACGGTTATGGCTATGGTGGAGGTTATGGCTACATTCCTGAGTATGGTAATGGTTACCAGGGAGGCTATGACGATGCATACGCCAACTACGACTACACGGGCTACGATGGCTATGAAAATATGGGTTACGCGCAGCAGGGTAAACCTCGAGGAAATGGTCAGGGTCCTCGTCAATTTCAAAGACATCAACCTTACTAATCGCAACGCATGCGAATCCTATGTGTACTATGGATCGGGTGATAAAACAAGAGCGCAGCAGGTGGTAAAGCGGGCGACGTTGCTAATGCAAAACCGAATTTGGAGTATCGCTGGACAAAGTGTTTACGACTGTTGACACATAAGTATATACATCTACGTATATATACTTAGCCATTGTCTTTTACGAGGCCTCAAATTCGGTGCTGCGTACGTTTTAGAAAAATGAATACACTATCCGCTTAAACATCACGTACGTCTCTGGACGGAAGTATAAATTCGTCAGAGTTCAAAGTGTGTCGGATTGAGTTAAGAAGTCGCGTAAAAGAGTAACGTCGCGCGTGGTACCTCCTACTGTGCGAAAATGCTATCGAGAATAAAGGTTCCAGTGCGTTTTCTCGCAATGGCAGAGACTCGAAACATTAAATTTGTACAGCCTGTTTAAGATGCATGTGGCCTGGGAGAGATTGATCGCGTAGCGACAATTAGAAATCCTAATGATGAAAGTGGCACGGGCATAATTTACAAGCGCGCGTCGATTAACAATGAAAATAACGTTTCAATTTTGGTCCTTTTTGTTTCTCTCTCTCTCTTTTTTTTTCTTTCTTTCTTTCTTTCTTTCTTTCTTTCGATAGCTCATAATCACTAACTCGTACGCCCTAATAATTTAATACTCTAATGATTTTCTTTAGGATTCTAAGTTGTATTAGTATTCGTTATTATATTATTGCCTCTCCGTTTCTCCGCGACTCGACGATCAATGGATATATAGTTACGTAACGTTTAAGTTTTTCAGCCGATACGCATTTTAAGTTGGATAAATATCATCAGTACCGGAAGACGGAATCGTAGCGCATAAAGTTTCTTCGAGGCTGAGCAGTTATCACGCTATAAAGAACGAAACAATATTTTCTCCTTATAAAATCATAACCAAAATGCATTATCTATTCTCACGTAATTGTTTAATCTAAAATTAAGGATTTGTAACTTGTAAGGAATTATATGAGATACGATCCTAATGCAAATGCGGAAGCGCATGTACACACCGGCTTCCGTTTACCCTAGTGGGTATGTAAAAAAAAAAAGAATAACGTGCGTGTGTATATATGTATGTATACACGCGTGCTTTCTATGTGTGTGTGCGTGGGTCTGTACACGCGCGCGCGTAAACTCATAACGTTTAACCCGTTAGAAAGGAAAGAAAAAAAAATTATTATATATAAAAAAAAGAAGAAAATACGAAAATATAATTAAAATATTAATGTACCTGGGTACCGAAGAAATTTGCGAGTGGTGGTAAATTATTTCGGAAGAAAGCTGGACTTTTCACGCAAAAGTAATGAATTGTTGCCGTATTGGAACGTCGCGGTAACGAGGGAAATACCGTCGCCTTATATGCAAGACGAGGACGAATGAAATATCGCACATTTTCTTCAGGACAGCGAAGCGTCGCGACGGTCGGTATATTATTTCGCGACTGTCGTGAGGCTTCTATCGCATTTTGTATTGAGTAACAAGTCCCGTTCAATACGCGAAGACTGCTCCTCATATCGTGAGAAGACTGTGAACAAATAATAGCGTATTAATTGACACGGTAGAATATATATGTAAATGTCTATGGATATGTATGTATATACAAGCCGTAGAGAATTTTTGAAAGCTTGGGATACTTGTGATCGCAATTCTGACTGCAGACTAAATTTCGTAGAACAGATTGAAGGGAAACGAGGAAGAAAAAAGAAAGAATTATGGAAAAATGTCGATACTTCGTAGACCATCTTTATAGATATGAAAATCAATCGTGGTAACTACGTTTAGGTATTACGAAATTATAGCGTTTGTAAGGCTGATCGAGCTTTAAAACTTACAAGATTTGTTTCAGATACTACAAAAGTATTAACAGTTTGGCTTAAACGTAACGAAATGATTAACGACGTGGCGAATGTGCGATTATTGTGAGATTCCTTACTTTTTTGAGATTTTAAGCCAAGCTAACCGTGCTTTTGAAATTCAACATGTATACTATGTATACCGAATTTTTGCTGCGTGCGAGACAAATATGAGAGGAAGTAAAAACGATGTGTGGAATTAAAGAAGATAATACGAATATTTTGTTACTATTAATTACTATTCGCTTGTTTCACCCATGACACAGTGTATATTTTAATTATAACAAAAAATAAAATGCCCATTATCTGAGATCGCGTTTCATTCCTCTTCGTTAATTTTCTTTTTGTTCTCGCTCCAATTTATAAGCTTTGCAAATATTTTTTATTATGGATTACGGTGATTGGTCAGTGATTTTATTCAATTAAGAGTCTTGTTAAGTACTTCGTTGGAATTATCTAATTTACTTCTTACATTTATTCTGTCGTTTCTGATACTGTTAGGTAATGGCAATTTCTCATGATAGCTAAAACCGTGTAACCACATTTTACTATTTCAGAGCGAAAGTATCCGCGCGTTACGCAGTTGCTTGTGTAAAGTTCTGCAGTGATTGACATTTTTTTTTTATACGTACTATATAAAGCTTGGGGAATAATGTCGAAACTACACTTTCCTTAGAAAAATGCTGCGAAAGCGTTGAAGTCGTAACTTCTGCGTAAAAGTTCATACTACATACTTAGGAATATTCGAGAGATCCAACAATGGAGTATACAGGTCAATAAAAAATGATATATTATCAATTATAAAGAATTCAATTGTGAACTTCGACCTGCACTATTTGCAATCTCCAGATAAACTTTGTAGAAAAATACAAACTAATATCAGACTGTACTACTGCGACGAGTTCAAAGTTTCTATTAGCTCCGTTATTTGTGCAAGCCAAATTATTTGGGACTTTCGAGGAAGTAGTTTTATTTTCGTGTTTCAAATTTAGCGGGCTACTAGACGTCTATCGCAGGAAAGTTTTATTGGCGTTGAGAAATATCCCTATGTTCCAAAACCTCTCTTCGATGGAATCAGATATATTTTTGTCTTTCTTGGCATCGCAGCATTGAAAGAAGATAAAACAACGTTAGAGTGAAACTGAATTAAATTTTGGAACACAGCCCTGATATCTCCGCATGATGTGAGCGCCTGGTGTTCATTGGTATTCTTACATCATGGCTGATGGCTGCACTGTCGTCGTCGTACTGTTTTGCTTGGCGTTGACGAGTGCAGATGGGAACTGAATAGGCTAAGAGGAAAACGCTATGTCTCTATCGTCATCGAGAAGATCATTAACGGGCGTCACGGTGCGATCGCGACCGCGAGGAACCGCGATGTAGCCGTTCCAAAATCTTCGTTTATTTATTTATCGATGAACTTGGAGTCGTTGAATAACGCGTTTCACGCACAAGCCTTGGAACAGGATCGCATGAAGTCGTCATCGTCAAGATCATCGTCGTCGTCGTCGTCGTCGTCGCCGTCGCCGTCGCCGCCGTCGTCGTCGTCGCCACTGCAACAACAGTGGCAGCCCTTCCGATCATCCTCGTCGTTTCTTTGGAGTGCCTTCTACCCACCTTCGTTTTCCCCTTTTCGATCACGTAACAATCCTCACGTTTGCTCACCTCCTTTTTCTTCGGGTAAGTTATGTTAATATTTATTATGAGGTTATTCTCTGTATTTTTACTTCACCCTTATGATTGCATGAGGCTCTTGGCTATCAGTTTACTTTTATTCAAATCAGGAGCTTTGTCCCTTTTTAAACTTCCATTTGCTGAGTCTGTGCGCGAATAATCACTCTCTTTTCGAGTAGGGCTCGACGCACAGCAATTTCTACTTATCGATGCTATAACATTGGGAATCGTCTATCCGACATGTATCGTAACTTATTAATCTTATTATGCAGTCGGTACAAGAGAATGCAGTCCTATCTTTCAATGTCAATAACAATTTTTCATATGGAATCTTTATAGCAAATTTTATTTGATTGAGCTTATTTTTTTAACAACAGCCCTTTAACTATCAGAGCTATCGTTGCAGTATTCAATTATATACATGGTTTTTTAATCATGCAGTCATGTTAAGGGTTCATTGTCGTTATAAGATAATATATATTTATGTACTATACAGTCACAATGTGTATACATGCTAAATTTAGTTTTCTTGACAACAGTGGTTTACACTCTGTAATTATGTTAACTTCTTTTTATTATTACAGATGTGAACTGGATGTCTTATGGATTTGTACAATTTCAACTAGACTTGTTGTAGTTTCAACTAGGTTTCCAAACCAAAGTTTTTTATATTCCTGACACATTTGACATTGGTATTATACATTTGCTAAAAACCATGTCCCAGTTAAACATAAGTACAGGGAAGCGCGGGCGGAGCGTTGCAAGCACGTCGGCATCAACCGTGTCAGCATTAAGTTCCTCAACCGACTTAGCCAGTCTTTTTGAGTGTCCAGTATGTTTTGATTACGTACTCCCACCTATCCTCCAGTGTCAAAGTGGACATCTTGTCTGCAGTAATTGCCGACCAAAGCTCACCTGTTGTCCAACTTGCCGTGGACCCTTAGGTAAAGCTTTAATAACAATAAATACTTATAAATATTATATTACACAAAAGAATATACAATTTATGATAAAAATGAACAGGTAACATTCGTAATCTGGCAATGGAAAAGGTAGCGAGTAACGTAATGTTCCCATGTAAGTACTCTACCAGTGGATGCACAGTGTCTTTGGTCCATACTGAGAAACCAGATCACGAAGATGCCTGCGAATTCCGTCCGTACAGCTGTCCATGCCCTGGAGCATCTTGTAAATGGCAAGGATCCCTCGAACAAGTAATGCCACATCTCGTTATGAGCCACAAGAGTATCACCACTCTTCAAGGTATGCTCAGCCAAGAGATTCAAACTGTCATTATTAGATTGATTCTCTTTTGAGAGTATAGAAACTTTCTTTCTCTCATGTTATTATAGGTGAAGATATTGTATTTTTGGCAACTGACATTAATCTGCCCGGCGCTGTCGATTGGGTAATGATGCAGTCATGCTTTGGTCATCATTTCATGTTGGTCCTTGAAAAACAAGAGAAATACGATGGTCATCAACAATTCTTCGCAATCGTGCAACTAATCGGTTCGAGAAAACAAGCGGAAAACTTTGCGTACAGGTAAGCATAGAGAAGCATCAATTAGAATCAGAGAAAGAAAAAAATATACTGGAAAATCACAAATCCCAAAATGATTCTTGTATCCATTGCATATATCTCATCTCTATCTGATGACTTCACTGCAGATTGGAATTGAACGGACACAGACGACGTTTGACGTGGGAGGCGATGCCACGTTCCATACACGAAGGCGTCTCATCAGCTATCCTGAACTCGGATTGTCTAGTGTTCGACACGACGATCGCTCAGCTCTTCGCCGACAATGGCAACCTGGGGATCAATGTGACCATCTCCATGGCATGAGGAAAATCGCAAAGTCCGCTTGAAATAACTCAAGCATAACGAACGCCCTTTTAAACCGATTACAAGCGGTCGAAAGAGATATTTAAAGGGTTGCTCGATACGTACAAGATAACTCTTGTAATTAGCGTGACGGTGCGCGACAACTCAAAGACGTGGATGTCGGGGAGGGTGCTCATGAAAGACAAGAATGCCTTGGGAGATACGAAAGCTTCGTAGCGTGCTCGTTTGTGATATTAACTTACTAGGATATCAATAGAGAGAGATAACTTTTTAATATTCTTAGTGGCATGACTTCGAAGCTTTTTTCACCCTGGATGCCTTTCTCGATTTCGACTAATATTCGAGCGACGTATTACTGCCCGTTTGTGTTGCCCCCCTTGGCTTCCATAACGGTGCTTTAAACTTCGATTCGATCCTCAGATAGATATCTATTTGACAAGGTTTTAAGATTGTTGCCAGATCGATTTACTTCGCTGGTCGTATCTGCGTCATTTTAAAAGGTAACGCTCTTTGTTTCTTCATTCAAACGTCGTTACAAGGACTTTTGAAACGTTCAGAACAAGCTACCGTTATACTTCCTTGCTTCTATTCAGTAGATTTCACTTTGGCTAGCCAGTGTAATTTATTGATCGATTGATTGAATGCTCTTCAGATTTTATCAATCAGCTGCATCTATTTTCTAATAGATGAATCTACTGGATCTGAGTAATGGATGCTTGCGAACTCAGACTGAAAAAAAAAAATTACATAGGGAGGTTGAACCACAGCCGCATAAACTACAGCGACTACCAAATTCATCGGTCTTGTGACTTTTCGTGGCTTACCATTACCATTAATCATTATGGTTCGTGTGATAGGCTAAGAGGAGCCTGTAGAGGAGAAACTTATAAATGAAATACAAGGTAAGTTCTCCTTAGGGATCTTTCACAATATATAGATCGATTATGTTTCATAACGTTACTTCGTAATTAATTCTTTCTCTACGTTCGAAAATCATTTTAGCCTTAAGTTCTCTTTATAGAAAAAAAAAGAAAGTACGTATACGAACGCGCGCTCAAATTTGTTATTCATCTCACAATATGCATTACCGATCGAAACTCTACCAAATTCATTTTCACTCGTAAATTACATTCACGCCAAATAGCTATCAATTAGATTTCAATTTTTTTTTTTATAACTCACAACTAACTCCAATCAAAATCATTTAAAAAATTCGTATTTTGGCGCGGCATTTGCTTATTCTCGTTTTCTCTAATTATTCGTCAAGCTTCGTTTCGCTCTCTTTTCACTGGACTCGCTGCGCCAAGCTTATTTATTTATTTATTTATCTCACGTCATCCCGTCATAGTAAACTTTGCTTATTCCGATGTCCGCATTCCAGATTATTGGACGACTGTTAGATTTCTGAAGAAATGATTGTTCTCATAATCCTATGGATGAATTGTCAATGCCTGTATGACTGTTCGGAGAGTATCGATGTTCCTTATTGGCACGATAGAAGAACCTACACGATCGGATGAAGCCATTGATCGTTCGCCATCCCCATTTCACGTCCATCTTAATCCTAATGCATTTCACGAGGGACTGGAAATATATCAGGAAGGAAATGTTCGAAGAAAAGTAAAAAGATAAGGAACGATTATCGTTTTTCCTTTTCGAATCGTTGGCTCTTTCATTATAAATAGATCGTAAGATACTATCATCGCTACTTCTGTGGGGAGGGGCAAAAAGAGGGAGGGGGGTTGGACACTTTTTTCTATTATGGGCAGAGTATCGAACCGAACTGAAAACCATTTTCCAAAAAAAAATAGGGATTGTCGAAAAGTAAGCGCGGTCGAGCGAGTATTTTGACGCGACGTTCGTTCCAGGAGATGGTTTAGACTGATTCGTAAGCCGTAATTAATTAATGATATAGTGGTGATATTTTCGCGGTATTAATCAGATTCGCATTATTGATTATAATCGAGACCAAATTGAAGCAAGGTGTTATTCGTCGAAGTCAAGAGAATTTTTAAGACTCTCTTTAGTTTCGTGCTTTTGCGTTGTCGTTGAAAATAACGCGAAGATTTATTATCGGTTCGATGCCCTGTCGGGCGACAATACGCGTAATTCACCGAGGTTATTTGAAATGAAAAAAGAAATGATCCATGAATACAACTATATATCGCGCACTCTTCCATTACTTTTGACGCATGCATGATAAACGGTAGGGTCCGATCGTTGATGATCTAGACGAGACACGTGGTGTTGCTGTAAATAGGTAAAACTTGCTATGTGATACGATTATAATTAGTGTAAATTGACGTGCTGATCCGACAGAATTTTCAAAGTAATAAGGGGAACCAAAACAACGCGGCCATTTGTGGAGTCGCTGTACTGCAATAGGCAACTGGGTTTACATTGGGCGACGGACCGACTAGTTAATGTCGTTTAAATAAGATCGAGAATGAAGCTCGATGACCTTTTCGGCGGTTACTATAAAAAGAAATAAGAGAGGACAGGGAAAGGAAATGCGTTATTGTCTATTGCGATCCTCGCCCTTGTTTTTTTTCTTTTGGACACTGCGTGATTCCCTGTGTCGTTTTCATCTTTTTTTTTTCATTTTCGTCTGTTCACAACCACCTGACGCCGAAATTAACGTTCAAATGAAATGTTTACGTAATTTATCTTTATTAGATCCTACTCGCTAGGTGGAACAACTACTGTACATAATTTAATCGAAGTTCGAACCTAGACATAGCAGTAGCGTTCAATGTTTTATTATAATTAATTTATTATTTAGTATCTCGTTAGGTACAGTTCATTGTTACTGTAGTAGGTCGACGAGTTCAATATGTTTTTTTTTTGTTGACAGTTCACTAACAATGTATTCCTTAGCAGGTTACACGTGGTTTTCCATGACGTTACGGATCTGTATGCTAAAATTGAAAATTAAAATACATCACTGCAAAAACGTGCACGTGCATATTTTGCGAGAAAAATTGTATGCAGAGCCCCGTGTCGCTTGCTAGGCTTCATTGCTTTGGATCAGCAAAAAAAATGGAACTGGTGAACCGACTATCTGCTATCTACCGAATTAATATCCCGGTATTTTATGAATCGATCGATTTACTATACAGAATATTCGTCGAACTTTAGGATTTTCGTATTTTTTATCAAATTGATATTTGTATTTTGCTCGCTTCACGTTCCATCGAATCTCGTAAGACTTGTCTCTGTGAATTTGACAGTTGTAAGTTTGTAATGACATTTTGAGGCGATACAAGTTTTCATATGAAACGTATCCAATTGCACGAACCGAGATGATCTTAATAACGATCACAGAATATTCATCATAAGATTTAGAATTTCTAATTTGACATTTTAATAAAAAAAAAAATAATACAAATTACGTTTAATTATCGGCAGTGTGTGAATTTCAAAAGGAATCATCGAGATTGTCTCGGTCTGTGGTAAATGATGGAATTCTTCTTTTTAAATTGTTTTTACGGTACGTATCGTGCTGATTGATTAATAAATGCGGAAAGAGTGGAAATAATAGAAGTAAAATGCATCACATGATGGAACGAGTTTATTTAACAATGTAAATATATTTATAAGACATTAAAGATGTACAACAGTGTAATGGCATGAATAAAATCTTTTTTTTTTCTAATAAAAATTATCACAACTCGAAAATCTATAATGGATTACACTTTCTTCCCGATGCAACGCATCATTAAAATAACGATACTTTTTCCAGAGTCTACTCTTATACAACTATACCCAGTACTTATGTTACACATAATGATTTTATCGTCTTGCAAGCCTTGTACTCCTTTCATGTTTCATTTCAAATTCCAATCTTGCTATAAGTATCCAATTTTTCAAAAAAAATCCTGAGTACTTAAGAAATAATCAGAGCGATTGAAAAATATTAAAATTCGAATAAAAACTTGTAGATATTTTGTAAATATTCTAAAAAATCATCAAAAGATATATAGCACAGCCTTTGATTGGTAAAATAAATAAACTAAAAAAGGAATAAAGAAAGCGTAAAGACCGTGAGAACAAAGGCAGTTAGCTAAATAAATATGGGCCTGATCCACAAAAGTTGGGCCCAACGATAGATAGTGGGGACTTTCGTTGCTATATTCACGGACTGTGATATGAATAACGTTCGCCTGGAGATCCGGAAATTGTGGGAGAGGGGAGCTAGAACGACTAAAAGTGGGAGGTCGTGACGTTGCTTAAACCATTCGTCTGGAGTCACGACTTCACACAATCTAGTTTCCCACTTGTTGCTCCGTTGCTCGTTTCCGTACACGAATTTCTTCCTTCTTCAGTCCTTTCGGCATCTACTACATCTTTACACGAGCTTGTGCCCACCACCTGCATTTCGCCACATTCGTTACTCTCGTCACCACCCCCTAAAAGAAAAATGGCCAATTATCACAAGCCGGAATCAAAGGCTATTCAAGAGCTGAAGGATATCGCTAATAAGCTTAGAATCCATTCGATTCAAGCCACCCAAGCTAGCAAATCCGGGTAAGTAAACCGGCATGATTAGCTTAGAGTGGCGTCCATGTTGCGCGGCTTTTATGCGTTATCACTAGAACGTTGCCAACGTATGAATGCAAAAAGAACCGATAAAGATTATTCGTTAAATAAAAATTGCCTGTCGTGCGATGACTATGAGTGTCCAAAAGAATTATAATGATTTTGTTTTAACAATCTTTGGTAATACAATACAAAAATTCAGATATATTCCTGTGATAACGTAACTTCTTGGGATATGTATTAGTAACTATACTCAGTTCCTGCACAGGATACGTGAAATGATTGGAAAATTTGTGTTATCATGCTCGTGATAACGTTTAAGGCATATTAAAACTTGTAGATGTGGTATCTAAAAATGTTTCTTCTAAATTTGTTCAGATCTATGAATAACGGACTCATGGTACGAAAATAACTATTTCCTTTTGTTCCCCTTATATGTACATACAATTATTATCCTTTTTCTTCGATCTGCTAGACAAAGTTATATAATGTTTGTACAATTTTTCAATTTTTTTTTTCTTAGTTACGCATTTCAAACAATATGAACAAATACTATTGTTACGGTTATAACATTCACGAGGTCTACTATGTGAAAATTCAAAAAAGTATATATATATGCTATCCTACATACGTTAAAATTTTTCATATTTGGTTAGTAAAACTTGTATTTCTGTAATGACACATGGTTCAAGGCCTTATGCTTATGCATCCTCACGATAATTACGCCATCCTTACGTTAGCCGTACAAATGTTATGTTAATCGGACGTAAATTTATGCCGTAATACTTGCACGACGTTTATAAAACTCACTAAAATTTTCAAATCACAGTTTTTCCTACCAATTCGAATATATTCAAACTTACCGCCACGACGTTCACGAAACACGCGCGACGTCAATGCGAATCATACGTTCTTCAACATAGCGCCATGAACTTTTTCTTAATTCTTTTTTTTTAATAAAACTTCCAACGATAAGCACGAAGGAGCATCGTGTAGATGTGATAGCTTGACTAAAGACTATATTATGTAACGTCAAACATAACGATACTGTATATAACCTGAAATCGGTATTGTCTTCGAGCTTCAATCCCTGATCCATTACGTAATGACATCTAATGATCAATCTTAAATTAATACCATATAAATCTTATACGGTTCACGTTCCTTTCTACAATTTGAACAATAAATTCAATTGAAATTTACAGTTACACTTAATACACGACTAAGTGAAAGGAACTCTTTCACCGGTTGAGTTTACACGTGATGCCCACTTGAAAATGGCCGGGGGGCGAATTCTTATTTCTTTTTAATATATAAAAGTGAATCACGCGATACCGTCGATATCAGTCCAGCCGGTAGTGTGTATTCGCTGAATAATCTGGAAAATGAAAAGAAACAGATAAGAACGAAAGCCGTGGATCGGTAAGAGAGAGAAAGAGGAATGAAAGATGAAATAAATGATCAAATCAGTGGGGGTTTCGTTGATGTGATTCGGGGGCTGGAATTTGCGAGTGGTTCGATACGTCCTGTGGGGTCAATAGGGAAGATCGCCGCGCAGTAGAGCGACTCCAGAGCAATTCGCAGCAGTTCGTATTGAACGCTTAAGAGAGACGGTTCGTTGCTCATTTTAGTAGTACGATCGGTTCGCGTGAGCAAAATGGTTCGTGAAGTTGATCTGCAGAAATTAAAGGATCAGGCCAATAAGCTTCGTATACTTAGTATACAGGCGACAGAAGCCAGTAAGAGTGGGTAGGGAATAATTAAAATAAAAATATATCATATTTACTTCATACTCTATTTCCCGGAATTTTATACGATTCGTGTAAATATTAATAAGTCGTAACAGATACAGGTGTGCTTGGTTTTAATAGTCATCAAACGTCGGGTACTTCCTTAGAATTAAAATTAATCTATTATTCTCGTTTGGAACGAAGTATTCTTACCGTGCAAGGATAAACGTGCACAGTTCTATATATAAATATTAATTAATCATTTAAACAGTGTACGTGATTTTGTTTGATAATTGGATTAATGTCATTTATGAAAGCAAGGTCATTCAAGGTTGATGAGGTTACGTATTGGACACTTAACGATTCTGATTATTCGATCTACCTCGGGCCTATTCTTACCGGTCAAAATTCAAGGACTTGATTATTGATGTTGTGTAGAATTTTGCTAATTTCTTTTTTGCTTGTTTTTATACCATTTGAAATACAAATGAGAGGCTGTTGTACTTTCAATCGCTACGTCAATAGAATTAGTAGATATTTGACATACGTGGTGCATATGAAATTACCTGCAGTAACGCTTTGATGAATATTTTCTTAAGTGGAAAGGCTCTTTTAATATTTTCATAAATACGAATAAATACCTACTACTCGATTTAGTATCTTACAGATTCTGGAAAACTTCCTCTCAATAATCTTAGCACGGCGTTATCAAATGATTACTGGTGCCCCAGACAACACGCATCTAAAAGTCATTTTTAAGATGCTTAAAAGACAATTCTGGTTCCAATAGATGCCTTAAGGACGACTTTTGGACATTATATGTTATCTGGTGTGTTATCTGAATTATATAAAAGTAACACTTTAAAACCGACCAATCACAAGCACCGAATTGATATTCGACTACTTTTTTACTTTCTTTGTAAACCCTGAGTAGTTAAGCATTAAAGCTAAGGTCATCATTTTTATCACATTATTATCGTGACGATATATTTACGAATTGTATTATGAAATTCTTTATCGTGTCCTCTATATAACCTTCCATGAAGCTCTATCGAGGACTATTGACACTTATGAATAATAATTTGATACTCTAACTGAATCATAATGAATTATCGAAAAAAAAGTTATATACATGTCTTTATGAAGCGTATATTGATTTTCTGAATTTTGCACCTATATCCATCTTCAGTAAGCATTATTTTACTTCTTTAATAGGTAATTAGCAAATAACGTAACGTCAAAACCTAATTAACATGTTGCGCTTATAGCTTAAGGACTTTGCTCTCGACTGTCCTGTACGTCGTGTATATCTATATATACAAGATTGGGTACTTAAGGTGTTGAGTTGACTGAAATGGTCACAGTATATATATAGCTTAGTACATATGTGCCTATACATTATGTACTTAGCAGTATTTGCCAGATTTTCCACCTGCTAGTGCAAGCCACTCATCAGCTAAGAATTAAATAGCCACGTTGACGTGCTAAACGTGCTTTTGAGATAATAAGAATTTTTACAGAGAGAAAAAGTCTCTGTTTAAAGCATTCAATGACTTTTCTAATTCCGTTACAGACATCCTACATCATGTGCGTCCATGGCCGAAGTTATGTCAGTCCTCTTCTTCCATACGATGAGGTACAAGGTTTCCGCTCCCAAGGATCCAAGCAGCGACAGATTCATCCTGAGCAAGGGTCACGCCGCCCCCATTCTTTATGCAGGTAATTTGATCTGGAAGATTATAAGTTTGAAGGATTGTTGATTCAGTTAGTTAATGATTTTTTTTGTTTATCTTTCGTGCAGCGTGGGCAGAAGCTGGACTTTTCCCGACGAGTGAGCTGCTGAATTTGAGAAAATTCGACAGTGACCTCGAAGGTCATCCGACACCAAGGTTAAACTTTATTGACGTTGGAACTGGATCTTTGGGTCAGGGTCTTTCTGTGGCTGCTGGTATGGCCTACGTCGGCAAGGTCTATGACAAGGCTAGCTACAGGTGGGTACCTTTACTTACTCTATTTTCCAGATGTAATTTCTTGGGAATTATGACAGACTCTACTTTATTACTTGAAATATTTTTACTGTATTTAGTAGAATTGACTGATATTGTTTTCAGGGTCTACTGTCTAGTTGGGGATGGAGAGTCTGCTGAAGGTTCTATCTGGGAGGCACTCCATTTTGCTTCTCATTATAATCTGGATAATCTATGTGTGATCTTCGACATTAACCGTCTTGGTCAAAGCGAACCGACGGCTCTTCAACACAACATGGAGACCTACCGTAAACGTCTTGAAGCATTTGGATTCAATGCATTGGTCGTTGACGGTCATGATGTTGAGGAGCTGGCTAAGGTACGTTAATGTTATATAAACCTAGAATATTATTAAAATTAAAACTAAAATCATCGAGCGCATAATTATTAGATAAATGCATTCATTGCACTCTGCAGGCTTTCCATGAGGCACAAAACACCAAAGGACGTCCCACAGCCCTTTTGGCTAAAACATTTAAGGGAAAGAACTTCCCTAATATTGAAGACCTTGAAAATTGGCATGGCAAGGCTCTAGGTGGAAAAGCCAACGAAGTCATTCAGGTATATACAATCATTATTTTTAGAAATTTTAAGAATCATCAGCTTTAGTATGTGTCATTAGCAAAATATTTTCTATTTCACAGCATCTGACTTCCCTCTTAGTAAATCCTGGTCCCCTGGGATTGCATCCTCAGAAACCTCTCGTGGAAGATGCTCCCGTTGTGGACATTAGCAACATCAAGCTGAACACTCCACCAAATTACAAGCTCGGCGAAGAAGTTGCTACTCGTTTAGCTTATGGAACTGCCCTTGCCAAGGTAAACAGAAATTATTTATTGAATTTTCCTTCCTCTACAGGTAGAAGATCAATTCTGTAATTACTCGTTGTTACAGATTGCGGCGAACAATAAACGTGTTATCGCCCTTGACGGTGATACGAAAAACTCTACGTTCTCTGACAAAATTAAAACAGTCGATCCTAGCAGATATGTCGAATGCTACATCGCCGAGCAAAACCTTGTCGGCGTTGCAACCGGAGCTGCTTGCAGAGATCGTACCGTAGCTTTCGTCTCGACCTTCGCCACATTCTTCACTCGTGCCTACGATCAGGTAAAACATCCCCACGAATGATTCTACGTATATTATTTGTGTAATTCTTTTCAACAATTAATAACTTTTGTATTCTGGTAACAGATTCGGATGGGTGCCATCTCACAGTCGAATGTTAATTTCGTCGGTTCCCACTGCGGAGTTTCCATCGGTGAGGATGGTCCCTCCCAGATGGGTCTAGAAGATATTGCTCTGTTCCGTTCCATTCCTGGAGCAACTGTCTTCTATCCAAGTGATGCCGTGTCGACGGAACGTGCAGTAGAGTTGGCAGCCAACACCAAGGGAATCTGTTTCATCCGTACATCACGCCCGAATACACCGGTCCTCTACAAGAACGACGAACCTCTGAGCATCGGCAAGGCTAAGGTGGTCAAGTCTTCTCCAAAGGATCAGGTTCTTGTAATCGGTGCCGGAGTGACTCTGCACGAGGGTGTGAAAGCTGCGGATGAATTAGCCAAGGCTGGAATCAACGTGCGTGTTCTGGATCCTTTCACCATCAAGCCCTTAGATGCTGCTACTATCATTAAGAATGCCAAGGAAGTTGGTGGTAGAATTGTGTCCGTTGAAGATCATTATCCTGAAGGTGGTCTTGGAGAAGCTGTGGCATCAGCTGTAGCGCTCGAGAGAAATATTATTCTGAAGAAACTGGCTGTACCTAAGGTACCTCGTTCTGGACCACCAAATGTTCTTCTTGACGCTTTCGGTATTAGCGCGCGTAACATTGTTGCCGCTGTACAGGAAGTGCTGAAGCACTAATTTGAGTACTACTGATATACTGCCTGTAACAAAGTACCTACTTAACGGATCTAATACTTCAATGATCGTTCGAGTGAGGTCATCCATTTTAATCCATGGGTAGTTCGCTCAACTGGAGAACCGAAAGATTTCATCAAATCCCAATGGACCAGCAGTACAAAGTAAATCCGAAGATATCCGTTTTTCTGATGATCAGCACTTCTATGCACACATTCCCCGGATAATCGCGACTCAACCACGATGGACCATGTGCACTGTACTTGTCTAAAAATTCCGGAAATTCAATTTAACTTTTCATAAAGTATCCTCACGCGTTTGCTTAACCGGAAACAGGAACAGTGATACTTTGAACGATCAGAATGAATTTCCCCACTCGTTCTCAGGAACTCGTAATAAGCAATCGTTTGATCATATCGATGGATATTTGAGTCTTTAAACTTTTTCATAGTTTATACATATATATATATATATACAAAGATATATATATATCTTATACAGCGTGTTATTTTTTGTAAATCACTTTGATACGGTGCATTTTGTACAACCTTTGCGCTGGCTCTACAGGCGAAAATGTGCGCAACTCGTGAATTTGTTTCTCTAAGAGTCAATATGACATTTGAAACTGAACATTTTATTATTATTGTCAAACCCATCATCTTCCTACCTCATCAATTGAGTCCCCAATCAATCCATCTCTCTCCAATATTCTGAACCTCTATACACGTCAAAGGCACGAGGTGCATTGAATTGTATTATAGCCTAATGACTGCACACTGGTTAGTGGCACAACGTGTTCGGCAGAAGATGTCAGGCACATGCGCATTTATTGTTAGGATGAAGAAGGGGATGACAAGATCGCGCGCTTAGCGTATCGCGGAGGATAACAGCAGACCAACCAGGACTCTTGACAGCATCGCAAGCATTCACTATAGGAATATTTCCGTGATGCTCTCTCAGCCACAGTGAGGACATTCCTGATGTAAAACGGAGCAGCGTGTGCAGCATCACTGTGGCGCTAGTGTCGTAAAACGAGGGTGACTTTTTCGGCACGAAGGGGCACGAAGATCGACGCTAGCGCCGCGTTTTCCCGTGTGTCCGTCACGGAAGGTCGTTTTACTTGTTTGGCGGTGTCCGCTAGTTTGCCCTGCCTGTCTGCAGGTCCGCCTGACTGGCTGGTTATCTGTAGGTGGGTTACATAGGTGTGAGTCAACGTACGGCTGCGTGCGTGCGGGGAAGGAACGTGCCGAGCGTCGACGGCGTTACGTCGGTTTGATCCCGAAAAGATGGCCGCTGCTAGAGCGTACGGTGGTGTTGACGTCGTTTGGTGCGATCCCGCGTCAGCATAGCAGCGTGAAAACAAGAAAGGAGGATATTAGACAAAAAATAAGAAGAGTAGGAGGATACGGACGTGTCCTCTGGGAGGATTGTGAGAGGATCGAGTGCGTGCCGTGTGTGTGGTGCGTGAGGTGTGAAAGGCAGGCGGCCCGTAGCGCGAGGAGCGGGCGAGCGCGCGCCGCGAGAAACGACGACGACGACGACGACGACGAAGACGACGTCGACGAGGACGAGGAGAAGCAGGGGGACGACGAGGAGAAGGAGGAGGAGAGTGAGAAAGGGGTTAACAGGAGCGAGCCGCGAGAAAACAAATGCGAGCGGCTCGCACGGTGTCCAGGCACGTAGGACGGATTCGCGAGCGCAGCCGTGCCCGTGTACGAGACACACTTACGCCAGTCAAGTTGAACCTTCGTGTATACGGACGGCCATATTAATCCGGCGCCCCGCCGTCACGGGAGAATCGCCACTGGAATTGTGCTACGATAAACCTGAGTGCTCTCTCATGAGAGCATCCATCGCAGCGTCCCTCCGAGCGGATGACGGTGCGTGGACGAACGCGCCCCTTGTGCCGAATCCGACAGCTATCAACACGGCCACGGACGACCACGACAACGAGCCGAGCGCCGCTGTTTGTTTTGCCTGATGTTCGTGCACCGCCAGCTTATTCTTGTGCTTCTTCTCTCTCTAGACTACGGTCGTACCACCCTTAGGCCTTATGCTACTTACCTAGTAAGTACACATCGTATGTAATTATTATGTCTGGCTTATTTTTTCATACTACTTGGTTTTTATCTTCATCCGTTCATCCGTCTGTCTATCCTCCCGTCAGTCTGTTGGTTCATTTCTTCTTGGTATTTCTAATACTGTATTTTAGATCGTAGGCCTATTCATCTGTTCCTCCATTCGTTGCCACATACGTTCATTTGTTCATATTTTCATTTGTTCCTTCATTTATACATTTTCTCTTCAATCTAGCATGCTTGCCACTCGCCTGTCTACTCCCTCATTCCTCCATTTGTTATTTCTTACATTATATACACCATACATTCTTTTCTTACTTTTACTTTTTCTTACTTTATATATTTTAACTTCGTACTCTATCTTTAATATTACTCTGTACACAGCATCTTATTATAGTGATTCGTAGGATCTCTTGTATCGTATGATGGTTAGCGCTGATTGAGTTTTTATTGAAACACACCGAATTAATAGTGGACTTGATTTAAGAAATTAGTCAGTGATCGGTAATGATATTTCTATCCTAACAGTTTTGTCCTATTGAGACACGGAAATCTATGTTATAGAGCTTATTTATAGAATTCGTTTTTGATCTGAAATAGAAATTAATTCTGACACAAGATGATGCTCATTAGAACTTTATCACGATCAGTCTGTTCAACGTATTTGAAAATAGAATGTAAGAATATTTTTATCGATAGAATGGTGTACACAATTGATTGTTTATCATTTATGAAACGATTAAGATAAAACAAATGGTGGATATTTATCTTAACAAATATGATGTTTAGGACTGATTAGCTTGATAAATGTCCATGTGCTAACTTCAAATTATTTCATTTATTCAGCAGTTAGTTATTAAAGCACGCAGATAAAAATTACTTTACAATCAAACTTTCCGTTAATTCCAATTTTCAAATAGTTACAAGAAACATTTACAAACGATAGAAGTCCCTACTTAACATCCACTACCGATCAGAGAAACAAACAGGCCTTTGTGCGAATATTCTATACAGCTTATACGATTTATCCATATGCTTCAATATTATTATTTCTGTTATATGGATATTCAATCTTACTTCTTACTTCTTCTTTACGCATCACTCAATATCTTTCCTTCAAAATACTTTAATCGTTGAAGAAAACTGATCACTTTTCTGAAAATTCTATCAAATAAACTTTAGTGATAGTTTTTCAGATATCACTATTAGTTATTTGTGAAATTGTATAAGATTATCACAAATCCCATCTCAAGATATGGAATATCTAGTCAATGATTACAACGAACGTTATCTGTTCAGCAAAGCGCAACCGTTTCGCAAAACCACAAATGGCTTATCTGCAGTGAAGATAAATTTCTAATGAAAAGAAACCTATGTATGGACCAAGTGTGCATGAATAATGGACTACCTTATATAAGATCAGTCTAGTGGCAACCATTGAGACAATCTCCAGGGATTTTTCTTTCAGCAAGTTCGCATTGGAAAAAAGGCTTTTCGAAATCATATCAATGTACCTTGACCATAGGTGGTGTCTGAGGACGTTTGTTGTCCTTTCTGATCATCGGCTACTCTGGAAGGAGATAATCGAGGTGCCAGAAATATGCAACAAAAGATTTTCTTTAAAAAGGAAAAAGTATTACGTGAACGATGACCTTCTCGTTTATCTAATACTGACAATAGCGATAATTTAATAGTCAACTAGACGGTGACTTTCTTTTTCTCCCTAATTGTAATTCTTGTTTATCAGCTAACACTTCAAAGGTACCCATCCTCTTCTTGAAATATGCAAGTTGTATGTTGTGTTAGGTGAGAAAAAAGGACAATAAAGGACAAAGATAAGTCTTGACATCGAGTAAAAAAACTGATATGATTGTACCTCGGTGAATAGTCGCATTGTCAGGACAATGAAGAGACCTTCACATGCTCGCATCTTTCACCTCGACTCCTGCTCGAGGCATCGATAATACCTCGCGCGTTAACGAGATCTCGCGCCTTCGTGAATCCGCGCCATTATGGAAATTCCTCAAACTTTCAACAGGTTTTAAATGCAATCCCTTGAATATCGGATTTTGTGTCAGGATAATATAACAACGAGATATCAAAAATACCATGGATTTGTATCCATTTAAAAAATTCGTAACGTCTCTTTTTAAATTCGAATTAACCATCTCAACCGTCACGCGGGTGCAAGTGACAAAATTCCAATCGGCTTCCTGAGCTATCAGTGCAACCGGAGAAGGTTGGTACTCGAATTCTGTTTGGAGAAATTCTAATGTCCCTTCTATAACGATATAATTATTCCAGACCACTTCCGGACAGCGGGTTATTTTTCAAAGGCTCCTCGTCATAGCTCGATTCACTGTCTCCCTAAACCTGGAACGCAGTGCATATGTTTCGGATACCGATTGCGATGACGACATGTGTTTCCAGTCCACCAGGGTGAAAGGGACAGCTAATGCAATGGCGTGAGAGGGTGGTTTTACGTGGCGAAGAAACGTTGGAGTTGCAAGTTGGGGTTGATGCGGTAGTCTGTGACTCTTGATGGTGGTAGGATATATATATATATATATATGGAGTATTGTCAAGGCAGCCAAGCGTGCAGTCAAAACAAAACTCGACCACCTAATGAGCGTCACCTTCGTCGGGAATCAGGGGACTTTTCATTTATTTATCTAGATGCTTCTGTTTTTTAAGATGGCTTGCATAACGAATTATAGAATTGTTGGTAACATTATGATTTTTTTTTTTGATAGATTAATGCGGAAGGGAATGTATGCACTATTCGTGTCCGTGGAGAAGATCTTAAAGTGGAGGGGAACAGTTGATCGAATCTAGTAGAGCTAGGTTAGACAGCCACTCGTTGAGAATCCTTAAACCTGGATCGTTGAGGATGATACTTAGATTTAAATAATCCATCACGCACTTTTCGGCCTGATCGAAAGACCCGTTACTGCGAAATTTATTACAGTCCCTAGCGTGAGTGCCACTTTAAAGAAGATACACTTCCATATTTTATGGTTTTCTTCACTCAATGCTACGGTCCTTTGTTCTCTTCGATTTTTGGCATTTATCATAAAAATTGTCAAGGGATTTTTGTTCTAGGCAGATAATGCAATTTACCAAGTGACTTAAAATTTTAAGACGGATTCGAAAATCCGTCGAACCGTGTAAAATCCAAATGGCCTCCTTATAATTTAGGAACCGATTTTTCCCTTAATTATATACAAGTGGCTTCCCGTCTTTACATTTCTCTAGATAAAATCGTGAAACGCTTAACGGAACTGCGCCTCCGTTAGTTTCTGGCACGTGGGTTTAAAGGGGATGTCGATTCCAATAACCTGAGTCTTCTACCGCACCATTTATTTTCCCTGCCAAAACCCGACGCTTCTCAACTCCAACATGAGATTACTAGGAAAAAGTGTATCTCGCTAGCTGCCCAGGGTTAATCGTAGGGTCACTCGTTCGCTACGTAGGCGTTTGCCACCAAGTTCTAAGACCGGAATGAGTGAAGCCCTCGTACGACTCACTGGCGTAAATACCTTATGTCTAGAAGTTGGAATTCCCATTTTTTTTTGTCGAAAGGAAGAAAGTCTAGGAAAAAAAATGATATTGCGATACTTGTCCCCTCGTGAGTTTGATATATAAAGAATTAACGAAAAATAAGATAAATCGTCACGGGCTACGACGCATTTCTTACTGTGACGTTGGTATTACAATTGATGCTTTGCGTGCTACACGCATATCTCAATTCTGGCTTTCAGCTCTGTTAACCTTAAGGTTTGGTTAACGTGTTTTTTGAAGCTTTAAAATTTTGAAAATCTATAGCGTAAATCCTTCTTCATCGTCTCGTTATTTTGTACGCGTATTTCGTGCTATAAGTTTTTCCACTTTGTAGGTTAAATTCCACAGCGTCATACGCGACGCGTTATAAATAAGGGTGTCGGAAAAGGGGGTCAAAGGTTTAAAACGTTCATGATTGTCGGAAGCTCCAGACGACATTGTACATTTCGCGTGGAGCATTTCACGGAAATTTTCAAACTGTTACAGAGAATTGGTGTGGAGCCTGAAATCGTCGGAGAAATTCGATGGCCTTTTTTTATTCATTTTTTTTATTTGCCCAGGGACTTGGACTAGCTTGGAATTTGAAATCTTACCGCAACTTTTAAACTCTCCCGGTAAACTTCTAGTAGGATTTATGATCCATTTCGAATTATAGGATAAAGAAGAGTAACGGGAAAAATTGCGACGACGTCTCAAAGTGTTATGGTTGTAAGAAGTTTACCTTTGCACTCTGGTAGATAATACGAGTTTCTGCGAATACGTTACAAAAAATGTCGTTGATCTTCTCTTTTATACTTTTGATAAATTTTTATTTACGATTCGGACGAAGGTACGCGTACGCATTACGTATTTATTTCCATATCGATCTCTTTACGTCCCTTAAAAAGTGATTTGGAATATGCTTCGTAATGCTCCATTGCCCGGTTAATTGTTACTGCACACCCTTGGCGCCTTTACTGCCGTCGTACTTTAATAGGGAACCATTGTCAATCTTTTTAAGGTATTCAAAGTAACGTTGCGACTATATGTCAAAAGAAAAAAAAAGGAATTCACCATTTTCCACTTGCATTGAGAGCCAGCGATATCGTTTTTTTTTGCGCAACCGATACGTAATATTTTTCATACAGACTTTTATCTCGATTTTATTTAATCCCGGTTATAATGCATTAGAATTTTCAGCGATTTAACATTTCAGCAAACAAATGTAATTTGACAAGTATGTTGAAATTGTAAAAAAAAGGACAGACTGCGAGATGGCAAATAAATAAAAGAATCACGCTGTATCCGTTCATGTTCGTTGCATTGGATGGGTGGAGTTAAGCTTCAATTGATTGGGCGGGGGGGGGGGGGGGGCGGGGGGGTCAAGCGCGATTATTTTGCATTTCATGCAAATGGATTTTCAGGGAATTAAAAATGGAAATAGCAAATTCGGCGGTAATTACAAATCTGTAAATATCGAAGACAGAGCCTTCAAGTTACTTTAACAGCAATTTCAATAATTATTTTTAACACGCGCAACAGATCGGGTTATCGATCAGACCGATTTGAGACTTCACGTAATAAGAAAATATTCTTTCGACAACAAGGATTTTTTAGCCATAGTAGCGCAAAAGTTACGTAACCTCTCGGTTTTTAATTTTTCGAGAGCTTTGAACGCAAGACAATTTCATGCGAGAAAAGATCGCATCCTCGATACGAAGTTTGCGCAACTCATTAAATCTCTTGCTGAACTCCACGATAATTTCTTAAAAGTATCGAATATCCATCTCGCGATAGCGTCTTCCTAAATTAAGTAACTTCCACTTTTCATTGATTTGCAATCTTCCTTTTAGAAATTTAGTCACGGACCTTCGTCCAAGGGCTATATACCATCTTATATTTTTAAGCCGTAAACTACCTCCGATTAACTTCAATACAGTAAGGTGACGGGGAGCAGCGATTACAAAGACTAAATATAATCAGATACTTATTAAAGTTTTTTTGTTTGGATTCAGTAAGCATCGTCACTCTGTCCTAAGCTATGCAGTCAAAGATATATTGGACGTGGCAGGAACATCCCTTGGACGTGTCAGCAGTCAGTAATTTATTTAATGAGGAATGCCATATAAATTATTGAAATGGACTAAGTTCACTTTGTGATACGCTACGACGGGTAACAGGGATCGATTAATCGATACTGTACCTTAATTGGGCCCTTTAGGGCCTTACCGCATATATCGTAATAACGTTAAATACATAAGTAACATTCTGATAGATTCTTGACAGACAGATTTTGTTAGCCTAAGATGTCTTTACGTAAACCCTAAATTCTACGTGAATTTTTAAAAGAAGTGGCCCGTCTGTTAAAAAAACGTTTGAGGGATTATTTATGATAAGAATGTAAGATGGCGGAGAGAATTTCGTTAAATCGTTAGCGAAAGTCTTGACGATAAAAAAAAACTTGGGGTCTTCAAGTAACTTGAGAAATATCCACAGCGATCCTGTACAATACTTATATCCTGTTTACTCCTTTATTGGAATAATTTCGAGCGTCCATGTTGGCTGCAGTGCACATAGGAACGACAGGTTAGCGATTTCAGTGTTGCATTAAGGGGACAATTGAATGTGAATTCGGCAATTGAATAGTTTGATGCAGCCATCTAGGTCCTATTGTGTTCCCATTAAGGGATTAAGATCGACCTTCCGACCCTTTGCGATAGCTCCATGCTACCCTTTTGACGGACACCCTTCATATCCCCGAGGGTTCGAAAAGAAGAAAAAAAAATAGCACTGAAAAATTAAAAGACTCACTGCAAGTAACGGAACTGCGTAGCTCCCAATCTGGACGTTCGTGCTTCTATCGATTATTGACCATTTGATCCTTTAAGGATTTAATGTACAATCGATAGCAGTCATGAGTTGATTCCTTGGAACGATTTTCAAATTTCGTTTTACATTCTCTATGGAAACTTTGAAAAGCCGTTGGCCGATTTCGATGAAAGTCGACAGAAAGGATTTTCCTGATGCTTTCAAGCTCTGGTGGTACTTTCTAGTCATCGTGCGGGCAATCTGCCCATTCGAAGAGGCTGGCGTTGCTTAAAAAAAAAATAAGGAAAAGTCAGCCTGACTCCTTGGTGAATTTGCTTCGACAGGAAGTTTCGATCGGGCCGACGTATCGCGATGGCGTTTTCGTGAAGTTTTACTCCGCGCGTACTTAACGCATTAACTCCTGATGGTTTCATCGATCTTTTTTTTTTTCACGAGTCGAGTGCGTTCGCTATTTGCTATTTGCCATTTGCCAACGCCGCCTTTCATATCGAAGCTTTGGTAACCAAGGTCTTGCCAACAAAATTTCCCAACGTAATCATCCCTCGACCTTTTTCCTTGGTTGGGGGATCGTCGCGTATCGGAAACTCTCTTGGAATTTAACTACGTAGTAATACGAATCGATAGATAAGTTCGGAGTCAGTTTTGAAGATGAGAAAACGGCATTGGTAGATGATTAGGATATATACACGTAAAAGGAAGCAAATGGAGCTTTCCATTGATAGATCGGCGACCTAAGCCACGATAATACGTAGGTAATTGGAAAAAGCACTCGAGCATCCGCAAAGGCCATCGGGAATTTCATGCAACTTTTCACTTAGAAATTCGTACAGAGCCCAATACCTCCTTCTTGAGCTTCCTTCGATAGCTTCCTGGTCATTTACATACTTACTTAACCTAACTTCACCTTAACCTGCCTTTACCCTAACCTAACTCCCAGCCTAGCTCAGATTAGCTTGCCTCGCGTTGCCATAGCGTAACGAGGCAGATCCCCTATGGCTGCCGTGATATTAAGTTTTCCCCATGGTCGAACAATTTTGAAAACCATTTCATAAGGTTTTCTTAATTTTTTTTCTCTTCCTGTCTGTCACTTCGTTTGTCTCTTTATTCCTGTTTCGTTCGTTTCTTCAATTCGCCTTACAAGCTTATCGAGTAAATAACAGTTTCGCGGCAATTTCAAATAATTGGAAAATTCATGGTTGCTCCGGTGGGTTGACCATAACGAATGAAGAAAACTAAGGGCGAATATTTGTTACGAAACGAGTAAAATTATACTACGGATAATTGGTACAGTATTAATAGTACGAGTTGAATCTTGAAAATTGTTAATTAATACCTAGCTTGTTAAAAAAAAATGATTCCTTTTCTTCGATTGTTCGCTCGGATTATAATCGATTGATTTTCTTTGGGTAACCGCATTCTGTCGATTCCGCAAGGATGTTATGTAGGTATACCAAAAAGACCTGTAGACAAGAGTGTCTTCACTGTTACGCCTGTCCCGGACGTCTGTGGACTCGTAGAGAAAGAGAAAGGTTCCTGAGAGGCAGGTCGCAATTGAAAAGCGAAGAGAAATAATCGGGATTGGATTACATTCGGTTCGAGAGATGAATTTACTTACTGCGAGAAAACAGGAATCTCCGGAAAAGGTTTGTCCATGTTCTTTCCATTGAGTTGGTTCATTTCCGGTTGTTACTCTTTCTCCTGCAAAAGACAGTACAATCAGAATTACGTGGACGATAAGTATTTAGGTTTGTTCCTTTCCTCTTCTTTCTCCCTTTCATCTTAATTTTATCTTTCTGGATGGTTTGTACTATTTTTTTTTTAGGATCATTGCGGATGAACACTGAAGCAGGAGAAAATGAAAAGAAGAATATTTTTCGTTTTTTCTTTATATTATTTAATATTGCGTCCAATATTCATTGCGCGATAGTGGATCAATTACTGATGATTATGATGAAAGTTAATGTGAGGATCCTTTGTTACAGAGGGCAGAGGTGCAGCGAGTGGAGTGCAGGACATAGGAGACTCGAGTGGATAAGACTGTGACAGGGTTTGAAATACTCTCGGAGGAGGACAAACGTCACCTCCGCTGGAGAAGCTTGGCGAGGTTGCTGATGTCCGCCACAAATCTTGCCTCTGCTCCAGCACGGTGCTCGTCACAGTCCCGTTCCAGAAGGTGGTGCACGTGGAATCGTTTAAACGGCAAGAACGGCACAAATCGGCTGAGACGAACTAGGAAGCTGGCTTGCAGCTCTACACCCCAGTGGCTTCCATACCTAAAGTACTACTGCGCTCGACACCCCTCTGAATGTCTTCGCACATCCAAAAGTCGTGCGTGGTAAGATGGCAGCACTTGTTCTGGAAATCATGTTAATTAAAAAGAGTCGGCCAGAATCTTCGACCGAGTTTCCATTACAAGTCTTACTGTGTTATTGTAGTCTTGTAAGCTTTGGATGTTATTACGTTATTAAGGGGCGGGTAAAAGTCTTTCAAAATGTTTTTATTTTATTCTCAGTCATCGTTCCCTGGAGCAAAGTCACTTCGATCGATCGTCTATGCAAATGTTTTCAGTTAAAATAAGTCGTATCGCTCTAGTCGCTAATTACTCGTCTGTCTTAATTCGCGCAGACAGCGAGTACGATCCGGGTAGGTTCGCCTGATCCAAGAGTCGGTTCCTTCACGACTTGCTCTTCGTTCTCTCGCATTAATTTTCCTGCCGAATAATTAATAGTCCGCTTGGCGAACGGGTGGTTCGCAATTCTGCGATCCGCCAGGGTAAGAAAATTAATCTTGAAAACTTTCTATACGTGGACACTCTGAGGGAAATGGAGTAAACCACCAGGAGTAACATCACCGGCAGCACCTACTGTCGTGCTGTCAGTAACGTCACGTTCGTTATCACCATTGCTTGTACACCCTTCTTTTTTTTTCTTATTGATTTTTTTTCTCATCTGAGGCTAATACTGTCCGATAGAAGATTAAGGTGAATTTGGAGTAACGTGGAATTCAAGAATATCATGGATCAGGATGATTTTTCTATCCCAAAATATTTTATACAGTTGTGACAGTTTAAGTAGGGTGAAGTGAGTTTCTGGGATTAAACAATGTGTTCTTCTGGATCGTAGAGCTACTAGCTTAGTAACTTACCGTGCAAAGGCTTATATTTGGAAACTTTGTCGAGGATTAATTGCAGAACGAACATGCTTGACTAAAAAATTCATATGCTAATGGCATGGCGACTTCGCACTGACCCTTTGCACACTTGTGGATTTACAGGGGCTTGAAGCGACATTGAGTGACAGCAAAAAGAAGTACGGGGACAAGGTGAATGCACTTCTGTCCGCCTGGGAGCATGTCACCAATTTCATTCCTGCGGCAACCCCAGAGGCCACCCAGTCTCTCATAGAATGGGCTCACAAGTGAGTGCATACTAAAAAGCGTAATCTTACATGGTTCTGCGAATATACTATAGAGTCTTTTCCATAACCATCATTCCTGCAGCATTGCCAATATTGTAGTATTTTACAGCAATCTCGAATTGCGTACCGGAGAATCTAAATTTCCAGAAGAGATAAAAGGATCGTTGAAAAAGTTCATCTTTGACGGATACAAAGATAGTTAAAGATGAAACCATCGACCAAGATCTTGATAATAATTGTTTTCTTTGAGTAAATTTGTTTTCTTGTATCATGACTCCGTACAGAAGTCGTCGGGTCGTTCACGTGCCAGCTGATTACGATTACAATATCAGTGAGAACATATCAAAGGAAGGCAGACTTAAGAATAATTCGGCGAAAAAGGTGAATCGCTTAACAGCCATCATATAATTAATTGTTTGAATTTCTTTCAGACATACCTTGAAACTTGTATTACGCGGGGAGTGGCCGAAGCTGTCGCCCGCCACGAAGACGCACCTCAGCGTAACCTTGCAGAGGTGCGCAACACACCTGGTGCAACACCCCGCAGCATCCAGGTGTACAGACTTGATCGCACTTGTGCACAACCCATGGGCCCATCCCGCCCTCGACAGTATACTTAACGGCCAACCAGATTCCGAACATGAGGACGGTAAGTTTAGAGAAGAAATGTGAACTTTTAATTGAAAGATATTCAATCCTAATACCATTGTAACTGACAATTTAGAATTCTGCTGTTCGGAAAAGGGAGAGTTGCTGACCATGAGGCTGAAAATACTATGCGAGGACCGCTGCGAGGACATAGCGGTGAACCTCGCGGCCGCGTGCGTCCGCTCTCTCAGAAGAAGTGATCGGTTACGCTCGCTCTCGGATTCCCATCATGTTCAATATATGATTGACGTATACATTGTCCTCTTGTACAAACTGAAACGCACGCAAGACATATTCGCTCAAGTAATCATTTAATTATACTTTACGTGAGAGTGGCTTCTTTTCGATGACGACTAAAGAATGCTGTTTTTTTCATTGCAGTTAAAATTAATGGACCTTAGCGACGGTCTGGAACTGGTGCAGAGGCTCAGTGGAGAAAAACCAACCAAGTACGGAACTGCTCGCGTATGGAGGAATTCGATAAAAGCGGCCGAATTGGTTGCCCAGTACCTCGTCACCGCTGGTATGGTCCGACCAGTTGGGGAAACCGGGGCTAGTACCCTCGAACAAATTCTAAATTCTTGGGCACTTCTGCACGTCAAATTAAAGGACATCGCGCCTACGCTTTACGGAATGATCCGGAAACTTATTGAACCTGCTGAAAGTGCCCAGCACATATATATCTTTTGTGCGGTACTCGCGAAGCATGTAAGTATCAGCTTTGGGAGAAACTAATGATATTATTTATTATGAAATTATTTATGAAATTTAATATATAAGGTAATTTTCTAAAAATTTCGTTGTCTCGTTTCAGTTTGGCGATAGCATTAAACCACTCGTGATAGAATTATATATCAGAGCCTTGACGACTGATATGAATGAGCTAGAGAGTCAAAAGGCGAAATCTGATAAGGAAAAAGTTCGCGAAACTGCGAAACGTCTTAGTACGCAATTCCTTAAGTTAGCCGATGTGGTGGATAATGTTGGAATTGCTAGGGAATGTGTTTTAACTGCGTTCTCCCTTAATCCTACCAGAGTATGCTACGACAGGATAAAGGAGATGGCCATATCCTGCGGCAAAGCGAAACAAGATGGGACGAATGAGGTAGTCGAAAGTCTCCTGGACACGGGTCAAAACAATGTTAAAAGTGAGAAGAGGAGTGACAATTCTGAAAGGACAGAGACGACAAAGTTTGATAGTGCAGTTCAGTCGACTTCCTCTTCATCTTCGACAACAGTGACAACAGCAACGGAAGTCACGACGACGACTACCACTACGACGGCGTCGACAACAACATCAACGACAACGACGTCTTCAGGAATCGATTTTCAGAACGGTATCGCGAAGACCTTCGAGCGCACCGATCAGTTGCTCAAGAGTCTTTTGACGTCTCCAAAGAAAAGCGATACAACGGGTGACAGATGCCTTTTGCATCCTAAAAGGAATCCTGATTCCGAGGGACCGCTTGGTGAACTCTGTTTCAATTGTGGCGAGTTTACCGGAATTGAACTTCCACGCAGCAAGTCTCCGGAGGTGGTGTCTAACGTCGAGAGGACCTTGGACGCGCTTATTTTAATACAAGGAGGAGCTGTGACAGGTTCGGCGAACTATGACGAGAAGTGCGTGCCGAATCAAGTGCTGGATGGTGAGAAACTCGGATTGTCACCACAACTTTGTGACGACCTCGCCGTTGTGCTCAGCAGTCCTAGGTATCATATGCTCAGCTGGGTACTGGATTGGAAGGAACTGAATGGCCTGTGCGAGAGATACCTCGAGAATGCGGAGGAGATGCGCAATACGAATAAGGAGCTCAAGTACCTAAACATCGACTACTCACAGTTTAAAGACTGGCCCTCTGAAGATGACACAAAGGACGTTTTCTTCGGGATCGAAAAGGGATACGAGCAGTGGGCGGACTTACCTTCCGATAATTCTGAACAATTTGGCAGCTTTCAGCCAGCTGGACCGTATAAAAGATCTTCGACAAGGCGAAGTCTCGACGATACGACAGACTCGGACAGCGGAAGTGTGCTTCGTGTACGAAGAACTGCCAGGCAACGGAAAGTTCATAGGTTAGAATCGTCAGAGAGTGACTATGACAGCTCTGAAAGGAAACCAAAACACTTCAGAAATCGGACGAGTTCCGTATCCGACAGCGACACCAACACACAAGATAGTCAGACAGACAGTCTTGGTAGTGATGGTTGTCGTCAGGAAAAGAAACCAAACATTGCGGTGACTAAGGAAGTCAATAAAAAACGTGGCAAGTCGAAACTTACTATGGAATCTGTTTCGCACTTCCACATGCTCGTCAATGAGAACATTAGACATCCAGGCGAGGATGTCAGTAGCTCGGACATGAGTAGCAATGACATCATCACCCTCTTCTCCGCTGATATGGATGAGAACAAACGAGAAACCATCAAGGGTTCTGCATATGCGTCCGCGGGGCCGTTGATCATCTCCGAGAAGAGAAGCGATCCCGCCGTCCTCAAGTCCTTGAGAATGTTCAGGCCGCACAACGCCAAGAAACCAACGAGGATCGCTCAAATACTTCAGAAAAATTTACTTAACAAGAACAAGGATAATAATAATGTCAGCAATAATTCGAATATTACTAAGTTTGCCCCGATGTTGAGTTCACTAAACCTCAATCCCAAGATCGTCCTAACCAGAGCAGATGAGGTGGATAAGAAATTGGCTCAATCGAAAAAGCAGCTCAGTGCTGGGGACATCACCAGCGAGCTCAGGAACATTCAAAAAAGTATGCCATTCTCGCCAAACAAGAATGCAATCGGCACGTATCAGAAACAAAAGCAAAAGAAAGTGGGTATTGATAGTGCGACAAAAGGTGACCTGAGCTCGGTCGACAGACGACGTCTTAGTTCTGTCAAGTCCAACCTGGGTAAGTCTAAGTTCGATATTCTGGCTAAAGCAGTCAGAGACTCCGATATACTCGCGAAAAACGTTCCTGGACTGAACTCCTTGGACATGATGGTACCTCCTCGAGTGCAGTCAACGGTGAACGTGGTGCAGCTCTCCAGAAACATTCCTCAGAGCCCGAATTCGGGTTCAGTGAACAGTGGCAATACACCTCCGAGAAATCGGACTTCCACCATCGCAGGGAATATTCAATTACCTGGTACTCCTTCCTCTGGTGGTCACGACAGCGGCGTAGGAATGAGTCCTGCAGGTCAGACTCCTCCGCCGAGATCAGCCTTGCACGACCTTGGCGAGGAGGCTAACCAGCCTCCAGACACTCCTCCGACGGGTCTAATGAATGCTTCGAACATAATAGAACCAGACAGTCCTAGGCCGCTCACTAATCAGAGAACAAACCAAAATCAATCGCCAAAGAAATCTCCATCGCCGTCGACGACGGCGACGTCGGTGCCTATAACGTCCGAACAGTTGCAAATAGTATGCAAACCTGACGGGACGTATCAGTTGGCCTCAGTCAATCCAAACATCTCTGGTCAGAGAAACGTCCTAACATTGCAGAACCTAGACGATGCTGGTATCGGTTTCTCCAGGCAGATACAACGTACATCGGAACCCTCAGGAACAACCTCGAGCAGGAATACCTACGACAGATTAATTCCCGTCAAGGCGTCTCCGCAATCTGGTCAAAATACAGGTTTACCCAAATTTCAGCAAGCTTTTGGTAAGACAATTTATACTTTGTCAACGGATACGACGACTGTGGCAGCTTCTGCAACGACGGAAACCCTTTCTCAGCCGAGTACGATACAGAAAACAACAAGCAACCTTTCGAAAGCTGTACAAACTTCCGTTCAAAATGCCCAATCGACGAACGCACCGATGAACGTTCAGTCGATCGCCAACATTCCGAATTTGCAGCTGTCAACTGGCAGGCAAATACTTAACATCGTCCAGAGTTCCGGCACTAGTAACACCAGCGTAACAACACCGAATGCAACTAGTCAGGCAATTACCCAACTCGTACAAAGCGTACAAAACGCCTCACCTGGCGTCATCTACACGCACAAAATTCCAGTAACGATATCCACTACGAATCCCAGTCAGCTGAATATCATTCCAACAATATCACACGCCAATTCGATACCAGGGAACAGGACACCGGTTGTTAAACTGAACATCATTAGAGCAGGTACCCCAATTCGACAGCAAAACATCACTGGAGCAATTCAAGCTGTGCTAACAGCACCCAGACTTCCACAACAACAACAACAGCAGCAGCAGCAGCAGCCTCAACAACAACAGCCACAGTCAACTGTCAGGGCGGCGGATAACTTAATAAATTCTCCTATCGAAGTTCCAAACCAGGTGAGTTCCACGACTCTGGAGCAACTTAGGGAATTTGAGAGTGTCCTGGAGCAAGTAAAAGAGAGGAGTACCATTCAGCCACAACCTCAGACCTCGACGACAACAACAACGACTGTGCAGACTCAAACTACGACACAGCAGGCGCAAGCAGTAAAACAACACTCTTCAGTTAGTGCTCTGGCGCAACAACTTCTCATGCCAACACAGTCACCTAGTAGTACGGAGTTTCCTAGCAATGGAAATACTGTGACCTTTCAACAACAACAAGATGTATTTCCGCAGAAGGTGTCGCTAGCATATGTAAATCAAGGTACCGGGACTACCGGGTCCAAAGTTACAAGTTCAACTCCGGTCGTTGTTGTAACGAGTTACTGTCAACCAGCAGCTTCCCCGGCTCTTAGTGTTACATCGCAAAGTTCTTCGAGTCCTTGCGTCACACCTGCACCTGCGCCAATACCTGCTGCAGGTAAAACTCCACCGACACCGTCGTCGAAGACTGTCAAGAAGACGGCGCCAAAGACCGTGAAAACAAGTGCAACCAATACGTCTAAAGCATCCCCAATTCCTAAGCCACAACAAAAGCCCCAGGAAGATGAGCAAACCGCACAAAGGATCTATGCGATATTAGATGAATATGCCGAGCAGCTCAGGAACTCGCCGGATCTCAATAATAAACCTGCACCCAGGAGACGCTCCAATCCACCGACGAATCCTAGTCAATCCTCGAAGCGGAAGAAGTCAAACTCGAGTAAATCGAAACCTGTTGGTCAACAGACGTCAGAGTTAAGTCCCAGTACGGATGATCTTGGTAGAACAATGGGAAGCGAGGATTCGTCCTCTGGTGTTGTTCACATACAAGACAGTCCTGCAGGTTTCTCTACCTCGGAGGAACCTTCCGGTGCGTCGAACGTGGACGCCTCCGTGGAGGCCAGAAGCTTGAATGATTCGAATGATGGTGTCGAGCTTAATATCAAGAGGCGGAATCTGATTTTCACTGAACCCAGCACGGGTCAACCTCGTGCTGTTATCGTCCAGGAAGCTGTACAGACTACTGCGGTCAGTGTAAGCGAAGCACTAGCATCGGTTACTGGAAAAATGGGCAGCACAGCTGTCCTGGTTCCTGGTACTAATTATATTCTGCCAATGAACCTAATGAAGGGTGGTCAACAGTTCACGATAGTTTCTGGTGGCTCAAAACTACTGGCTACTGTTCCAGCTACCGTCAGAACATCCGGTACGACTGGCGTCTCGAATACCCTGGTGCTGCAATCTTTTCTCAATCAGGCAGGAAAGATTATATCACAACCAACCCAGATGAAGCAAGTCAAACTACCAACGTTACAGACCATAACGACTAATCAAACTTTAACGGCGCAGAACGTTCAGAATGCATCGGTAGTGATGCCGCAAACCAGCACAAGCGGTACGCAATTCGCTACGGAGTCTACGGAGAAAAATACTAACGAAATCATCGGCAAAAGTGATGTCACATCCGGAATATCATCAGCCGAATCAGGCGGAAATGCCATTCTGGTTAATAAAACGCCGACGATTGGACTCATTCAAAGGAATATCAACGTGAACGAGTTAAATGATAATCAGCAGATCTGTGGCGTCATCACGAGCAATCCTAGTCTGACTCTTCAAGGCACGAGGCTCTTCAATTCCTCCATCGCAAAGCTGTCGTCACCCGGGTCTTTGAAGACTGAGAGTGTTGTTTGCTTAGCATCAGCTGCGATAGCACAATCTCCAGAGAAGAAGCCAGTTCAAGAGAATGTGCAGTCTGAGAAACCAGTTGCCCTGCAGGCTGCTACCATTGCTTTGGCATTCGCACCGCAGTCCGATGTTTCCTCGATGAGCAATAGTCAACAGCGAGAAACGAAGGAAGCATCTACGGAGATCATCACCGATGACAAAGTCATCCCACCCAAGACTGTCAAGAGAAAAATTGATGATACTGCGGATATGGTTGACAGTATGCCCAGGACATTAATCGCATCAAATTCCATTGTGTCCTCGACGGTGGCGACGTCGTTGCAAAATGCTACAAAGCACGGTAAGGACATACAAGGACATCAACTGTATAAAATATGTTACTCTAGAATAATTATTAGTAAATTAAAATGGCAATAAGTAATCTATAATATTTTGAATTTCTCGACATCGTCATTGATACCATCATTGCTATTTTATTCGCAGATTCTGTTTCTGTGATGACTGCAACTACGAAACAATCAAGTATGGATAATACGTCTGGACAATTTCTTGTAACGGGTGGCCCGAGCAGCTCGGACAGCCAGGAGTCATCGATTCAGCGATCATCAGAGAGCATCGACGCTGCATCAAAAGTAGGAAATGGCATCCTCTGCGGAAACGCGAGACTCCAGGAAGCCTGGGAGCCAGAGAGGAAGGCCTCTCCGGATACACCATGGAGGTACGTGCCAACGTCGACGAATCAGCTGAGCATCGAACCGTTAAAAGTGTACTCCAGGGAGGGCGACAGTTCCGAGAACGTGCACAATGTCCTTCAGATAATAAATAAAGGTCAGGGTATAGAAATGGCAAGTGGTCAGGTGTATCAAACAAATGCCAAGAAGTACTTCATGAATCACACCCTGGAGCCATTCCAGCAATACTCAAACAAGAGCGGCATGGCGAAGGCACAGCCGAATCCCAGATTGGATCGAGAATTGTTACAGCAAAGAATGGAAAGAAAAGCTGCAGCTATAGAAAGAGAATTAAGATTACAGAAGAGCCTCTCGGAGGAGTGCGAGGACTTGGGTGTCGATGAGCCAAGTACCAGTGATCTCTTTCCTGAAGCAGACTTACTCTTTGATACAAATCATTCTCCATCTTTTGATCATTCCTCACAGGATGCCTCGTGCAGCCAACCTCTCGGCCTCAAATCCTACAACGCCTCCTACTTCCGTTCACTGGATTCATCAAGTGGCAGTCGAGATGCCAGTCCAGTCGCTGATTTCAAGCTGAACGAGCGAAGAAAAAATGTCGTGCAGCGTACAAGAACGATAAAAGACACTGTAAAGAGAGCCAAGAGAGAGAAAGTCGAAGACATGCAAATGGGAAATCCTGCGAAGCACATACGACTGAGCCTGGAGAATTTAAGTCAGGATGAGGCGTCGAACAGTAATTCGGACGTCTCAAGACTTTCACCAGTAACTTTGCCATTGATTGAGAATGATTTCTCAAAAGATACAAGTCGAGCAAAGGTAAGATCTAGAAACGGTTCAAAAGAAGGTTCACCAAGCAGTGCGTCGAGTATACCATCCAATATGAAGCTGGACATAGACCTAGACTCAGCGGAGTCCTTACCAGCAGGGACTAACGCGAACAATGCCTCTGTGGCGAGTTCAGGAGACGAGAGCCTCACACTCCTCAGCGGTAACACAGCCGACGTGACGATACCTTCTCCTCTGTCGCCAATTGCGGGTCCTCTACTTTCTACACACAACAAATACACCTACGCGAACAAGAAACGTGGAGCTTCAAAAGTGACGCGAGCGACTGACTATCTCTCCTGGGAGAGTCCTATGTCCGAGAGAACGAGATCGAGCAGCGAAGAAGAGGAGGACGAAGAAGACGAGGACGAGGATGAGGAGGAGGAGGAAGAGGAGGAGGAGGAGGAGGATTCGAGTATCAGCGAATCCATCGGCAGTCAACCCGAGGATGTCGTAACGAATGGCTTGGAAGAGACCGTTGTAATGACCAGGGATAAAGCGAAGTCAAGTTCTGCTGGCGACCGTTGCGTTTATTTGAAAAAAAAGGGAAAGCTACAGGTGAATGCACGGGTAGTTTTAAATCGTGCTGATGCCAAGAGCGTGTTGTCGGGCCGTACAAAGAGCGATTCGATCCTAGAGTCTGCTGTAGTTTCCAGCGATAAAACCTCGGAACCTTCTGACGATGAAACAAGCAATACCACATCGGTAGAACCGGATTGTCGCGCGAGACGCTCCAGCTTACGAGGACACGTAAAGAAAGGCTGCGCCTGCTGCAACGGTTCGCCTGAGAGACCTAAGAAGAAGTCCGTTAAACTGGACCACAAGCTAAAAAAGAGACTAGCTTCGAAACAATTAGGGAAGAAAAGGTAGTCCTAGCGATTAAGCTCTCGCTTGAGTATTCTCTTTGTATTGTAATTGTAAATTTACCCCTTCGACGTTTAAAAGGATAAACAAATAAGCTTCCGAGCAAGAATGGCCGACGGCTGATGATTGATTCCCGCGTGCGTGGTCTCTGATGGCGTATTTCCATGATGCATTCTACTACACTGTACACGATTAAACAAGTACACTGTACGCACTGTTGAGTATAAGGAACGACGCGCTCCGCCACGACGCTCTCTCATAACCGTACGAAAACTCGCGCGACTCGCAAGCCAAGCTCTGACAAACTCATACTGTAAATACTAGTATGCTTAATGAGTGTAAGACAAGCTTTACTTTCTCCCAGACTGTTCGGAGCGAGACTGGGCAAGAATAAACGAGTTCTCCGTAGGTATAAATTAATATTAAATATATTTGCTGGTAAGAAAGATGAACGATTTATTAGCAGTTCTCAATAAGAGTAGCGGATCCCTTTAGATGTTATAAACGATAAACGATACTAATGATAGTACGGATCATTATGGATGGCAAATTTAGATTAAATCATTAAGGACATTAGAAATGCAATCTAGTCAGAGGGTGAGGCTCCAGATGGGATATAGAAATGAGAAGAAGGAAGGAAATGATTTAAAAATGTCGATCGGTACAGATTCTTTACAAAGTATAATGATATGACGAGAGAAAGAAAAAAAAACAGATTTATAACTCTACCTACAGTATCTATCGTATTAGAGATATATTGTATCTACCGTGGCGTCACGATCGGACCGGATTAATCAGATCAACTCCTTCCATCCCGACGAAAAATGTATCTATTCGCTAATAAAAAGATCAATTCTACACTCTCTATGCACTTTCAGTCTCATGCTGCATTTCTATTTATCTGCGCACGTTGAAAATCGTCGCCGTTAATATTCCTGATTTGCGCTTCTACAATCCGACCATTATTATCTAATAATAATATGATTGAAAATACATAAATATATTGGCGTGTAACAATTATTATTGACACAGGCACAAGGAACCTCTTTTAACGTGAATTTTTCAATTTTGCCGACAGAAGTCGCAATTCTCATCCGGCCCTTAAGGGTTTTTCTCAAAAACTTCCTTCCTGCGACGTTTTTACTGTAAACGCGTCAACGCGAAAAAGAGCGGGAATTTTCTTCTCGTTGAAAAACGAAAAAGAAGCCGCGACTAATTGCAGAGGCATAAAACTTCCAAAGTATTTATGAGTCATTCAGAACACGTTCGGTCCGATTGCACCGCGTTGTAGTGCATGTAAAAAAAAAAGGAACCCACACTTGTACATTACGTAGTCTACCGTAGGTGATCCATTAAAATTATATAATGTTATATCGCTGCACTTTAGTACAAAAATGCTTCGTCTTACTTGAAACGACAGGTTCTTATCATCTCTCCATATGCACCGTCGTAACGTGCGAATGCCTGCAATTAATTATAAATTATGTTAATAAAGATCGAGTGGCTGTAAACGAATGACGATGACAGAGAGTAGGGAGCTCGGGGATCGTAATTACAGTCTGTTATTAAATTAAGCTTCGTTGAGATAGCTTCAAGAAGATTATCGGATGACGATACGAATTCAAGGTTATTGATCGAGACGATTTTAAGATAAAATCATTATCTTCGGATAATCTCGAGACGATATCCGTGAAAATAATTTTGATAACGTACTATGAATATGACCTTGGGCGGCGGAGGAATTTGAAGGTGGGAAGGGGGGTTATTAAAAGAAAAATGATATAAAAAGAAAAGAAGCGAATTTTTATATTAGGCGGTGAAACCTAATTTGAATCATGGTGTTAAATTATAATTATCCTTATCGGATTGGCATCGCGAGTGGCAAAATTTTATTTACGTTATTATAATATAAACTGTAGATACGCATTTTCGTCTTATGTGTAATTTTCTTTCTTTTTTTTTTTTCTTCATTAACGTCCACTCCGTTTATATCGTTTACGAAGTAGTAATATAAAAAAAAAACTATGTACTTTAAACCGTTTTTTTAATCCTTTCTGATCTCATTATACGATTACTTTAGTTCAATAAAACTGTGTATTTATACGACGTCCGTTTACGGTTTAATTTATTGTTTTGATGCATTTACCTCTGACCGTGGGAAGTAACGGGTTCGCGTTAGTATTAAAACGATGACGTATCGATAGTCGATCAATCGTTGATATCCTTAATTAATTCGTTAACACTGGTTTCACCGTCATGACGCCGCTACGCTATATATATACACGCACGTACAAAAAGCATTCAGAAATTACGCGAAATTGCGTGCCTGCGTGTATTGATAGATGGAGCCTTTCCCTTTTCTTTCTCCGTGTCACGAGACGCGTCCGTGATTATTGTCTCATAATTCTGTATGGATTCGATCACGGGTAACGATTATTGATTATTGACAAAAAAAGAAAAAAAAACGTAAAAATAAGCGTACCTTCTATCTTCCTGTAAATTGTATACATATACATATATGATATAATATATACATATATATATTTATATATTATATAATATATACAGAAAACAAAGCGTAAAGGACTGGTGTCTCCTGATGAAATTTTTTTCTTTTTTTTTTTTTGAGAAAAGATTCATCGCGGCAAATAGGAGAGGAGGCGTATTTTTCGAAAGATCGTCGAACGCTGATTTTTTTTGCTCCTACAGTGACGTGGCGAATTTTTTCTTTGGATTGTCGTTTACCACTCGTTAGTCGTACCAAACCAGCATTTATAAAGAGCGAGGTAGGGATAGGAGGAAAGAAAGAGAAAGATAAAGAGAGAGAACTCAGATTATTGACAAGATGAAAAAAAAACAAAAAGAGGACTCGAGTCGTTCAAACAGTAGTTCCGGGTTACTCAAGCTGCTGTTGCAATCCCCTCAAGAGTGACTCGGGCGCCATTTTCTTTGCCAGGTGCGTTTGTTGGGGCTACGGGCGTAGCTCATCGCGAAAAAAGAAAAGCAAAGAGAAATAAAGCGACATCGTTTACGTATCTGAGATTAAAGAAACAGAAATGGCGAGCGTGCAGTAGAACGAAAACTTTGATCATGAAACCTTGCGATTATTAACAGTCGATTCAGCACAAAAGTACGAATGATCGTGACGACAGGAGAGAAAAGGATGAAAAGAAAATAAAAACCGGGTGAAAATAGCACAGCAAAACGGTACAGCAATGTCCAAGAAGAATTCGCAATCGACAAGCTCTGCTCTGTACATACCTAAATACCCTAGAGTAATGCATAAGGGAGGTATATGGTTACTTTTTTTTTCTTTCTTTTTTTTAGGCGTACGACTCTATTCTAATTTTAAAGAAACGCGTAAGGAAAAAAAAACAATTGTATTTGCAAAAGAATATATGTATGTAAGAGTCCGCAATCGGCGACAAATATATTACTCTGGTATTGGTACTCTAAATAAGGTATAGAAATTACCTATACATATGTATACACACACACGTGAATGAATGCGCACGTATGTATGAATTTAAAGTAAGGGTGTGCGTGGGTGTTGCGTGAGGGGAAGTTTTTTGGGAAAAAAAAAACAAAAAAAGTAAACAATGATGCACAAATTCGCCACGAGCGGCGGATACGAAAGGGGGGATGCGAAATGTCGACGGGAAATAATTGGCGCGGTGTCGTTTGGCGTCTGGTCGGCGAGCGACTTTTGTTTTTTCCTCAAAAGAGACCGGAATCGCAAAATAAAAAAGAAACCTATAGACATAAACGTGTCACACTGATCGATATCATTGGGACGAATGAAAATACTCCATGGATATGACTGTACAGCGTATTTAACGAATATACTTGTCCGAGGTTTACATATATATCGAGAAGTCCTTTTTTTTTCAAAGCGGAAGTATTAAAGGATTGCATATTGTACATATAAACAAGACATATTTTCTATATATGGGACGTCGCTCGAGAGAGATTCGACCGCCCGTGAAATATTGCAATATTACGATAATTCTTTCGAACGATAGAGAATAGTGTTTAATCGTTTTATGTAATTGTAACGATAGAAGAGGGTCTGGCAGAATAAAAATGAAAGTTCTGTATTTACACGATAACGCATTATCTATTTATACATTCACTCATTTCGAAGATTACTATTTTACTTTTTTTTAGCCCCTCTCAACGAACAAAAAAGATACGTACCGTCGATTATCCAATTCTGATTTGATTGTTTGATTTACTTTTTTTTTTCGTCAAACTGTTACGATTGATTTCTTTGTGCAGACGCGTATTGTAAATTTTTTCTGATTTATCAGTGCTTCTATTGATCTGTATAGTCTCGTATAGTTATTCTCTCTCTTTCTTTTGTCTCTTAATATATCTCTCTCTCTCTCTCTCTCTCTCACTCTCCAAGTACCTATCACTCTTTTCTTGACATTCGACAACAGAACAACAGAATGCCACGTTTGATTCTGCTGGATTCCACGTTGCTTTCGATAGCGCTGATGCCTTTTTGGTAGAGACGATCGTTGTTGAGAATTGTATTCGACTCGTAGCAATTACGCAACAGACTTATTCGACGTGAACGGAAGAGAAAAACTGCACACTCGCACACTGTAAATATTACGATGAAATTTCGGTCACGTGTTCTCTTTCACGAGAGGGACGAACGAAAAATGGCGGCAGGCAATGAACGTGCGAGACGTCGTAAGTCTTTAGTAAGTCCTTCGAAGAATGCTCCTTATACAGTTCAGTCAAATCTCACTTTAACGCGTTGATTGTCGAATGTTTTTTTTTCTCGTGATTGACTATGTGAATTTCGAGTGGCACAAAGAAAAATATGTATCGAGAAGACATGAATATATGTATATAATGCACGAATCACGTTTTAAAAGAGATGCAAGACGTCGCCGTATCATTATATGAATAGTAGATGAAGGATTTGTGAGAAATAAGAAGAAAAAAAATTATTCAAAAGGGAGAAATCAGTGTAAGCAGTAGCGAGTAATGCATCGCACTTGATTCGTGAAACTGGCCAGAGATAGGGTTGGAGATAAAAATTAAGAGTATTTTCGATGGATGATTTTTAACGATGCTGCAGCTCGATCGTTGCTGCTGATCCGGAGGGATTTTTGAATTTTGTCAAATTTCAATAAAAGTCGGCATATCGAATCGAACGCTGAAAATAAAAGGGAAAACGCTTCGTTGGCCGTAAAATGATATTCCTGCTGTCGTGCCAGCGCGATTATGATGGATATTTGTAAAAGAGAAAAAAATATAAAAGAATGACTTAGGAGCTTCTATGTTATAGAAATATCACGCAAAGTAGAAATAGTCTACCGATGTAAATCTCGTTGCCTAAATTATAACGGTTCCTTTTCAATCCACTTCCAGGAGAGAATACAGTAGTGCGCCATTTAATGAATTTCCAATCGACGGTTTTGGTCAAACGCGAAAACGTGAAATCGATGGATTTTCGAAGTCTTACACGACGAAGAGTTTTTATTGAGATCCATTTCGTTAATTAAAGAAGCCGACCTCACTTTGTAGCCAAGACTCATTCGAATTCGAAGGAGAGACGCTCATGGTCATTTTTGTTTAGTCAAGCCAAAGCTCTTAGACAGCCACGATACGACAGTGAAGATTGAATCAAGAACTTTTAAGCGTCTTAGACCTTAATTTATATCGAAATCATTAGCATCTTGTCAATATCAACAGAGCGCAGTCTGTACTCCCACCAAAGAGCTTTAATTTTCAAATTTCATAACCTCAAAAAAAGAAAACAATTACAAGACCTCGTGAAATAACTTTAAAACTCGCGGGTAAATTCGAAGCGATGATCGACATATCGATCGCATGAGCGTGTGACAATAATAGAAATTTGAGAAAAGCAAATGGCTGTAAGAGCAGGAAGATAAAAATGGCCATATCAGGGAAAAGATAACGACGAGAAAAGTTCCCAGTATTACTCACTTCGCTCGATCGATTTTGAAGTTCGATCTTCGCGTAGATCGGGCAGTGTCGATTAATGAGAATTTGTTTGTACGTAATCGAAAGTCGTTGAATGCAAAGGACAATGGACCTCAGCAAACGCGGATCCGTTGGAAGGCTCATCGGTGCCAAATCGCAAGGCTATAGGACCTTTACGTTTCGTTTGTCGTAAACGACCCGTGTCTTCTTATACCGGTATCACTCTTAAGCCATATTCTAAATTCCCTTTAAGCTAATAAAGAAAAGAAAGGGAAATGTATATGCGAAGGTGCACAGTAATCTCTAATCGTCTTTACGAAGCAAAACGGCGCACCATACCTACTCATTTTGTACATTTTGTATGAATAACGGTTATCGCGTGATTAGAAAGTCACATTAAGGAGTGACGTATTACGAATAAGGTAACTCTAATTATTTTTAAGTAGTATATATAAAGTAAGGCAAATATGTAGTTGTTTCCCGCTCCTATGGGATATAGTTATTATAAATATTATAAATACCATTAAACAAACGATAAATAAAGTATATATTAATATCTTTAAGAAACTACGATATATGCATGTCGTCTTGTCTTTTTTATTCAAATACGAGTAGTTCCGTTATCAACCGCACCTACCTTACGTCGCTTCTTACGATGACATCGAATTTATTAACGACCGTTGCCAAATTATCTTTTTTCTTTTGTAACTTCCATAATATTAGTTTCGATGACTTTAAGGATTTTCTTACGCAATTTTTATGTCTCATTGTAATAATCTCATACTTGAATTACGCCGTACTTGCAGTTTTTAGGAGCGAAATGCCAGTAGTAGCTGTAATGAAAGATGCAAGGAACGTGACAGGAGATACTATTGTCAGTATTGTAAACGGACGAGAATGTTCGGTATGCAAGTTTTAAAAACGAAATTTTCTTCACTAAAATAATCAGTATAGTCCATTGACCTTCTTGAAACGATCTGTAAGTGACAGTAACGTTCGTTGGTTTTTTATTGATTGATTTCTATATTATTTACAATTCATTATTTAATATCCGATTGCTGACTTCGCTCAAAATAATTTTGCTGCGTCGTGCTTCAATTTCTGTTGATAACAGGTCTGGTGTAATTACTGGTATAGATAATATAGTGTTAAATAACTTTGTGCTTTCGTTATCGTTGCGCTTTTCGCGCGGGAAAGGGGTGTCAGGATTTGAAACGGGCCTTAAATGAACACGCGTGAAGGGAGTCACGTTTTTCTTTATTGTCTCTTGCGATTCTGTTGGGGACTTTCGCGTTTACCACTCACGCACATACACTCGCGCTTCCTCCTTTCCTCTCGTATTCGCACACTCCTCAGGCTCGCACTCGGATTCGCACTCTCTCACACGTTTTTTCGCGCTCGGGCTTTTGTACGGATTTTAGCATACGCGTCTTCTCACTCTCGCACTCATAAGCGGACTCAGTCGTCAGGGCCGGCTACACGCGTTCATTCGCCCCTCTCATTCGCTTATACTCTCTCACAATTTGACATTCATACACGTAGCTCATTTATTCTTAACAATAATGAACAGATCGATGATAACGACTGATGTCAGCTGATCAAAATTTCAAGTGGATGATTAAAAACTTGCATTCTCAAAAATCTAGGAAGTATCAAGATTTTGCTTTGATAATCACAGGTAGGTTAATATCGATATCCTATTATTGATATTAATTCAATATATATACATTATATAACAATATTGATATCAATTGATATTCCAAGTGGGACGTCTGAAGTTATCGTGTCCGAGAATAAGTTCCACCCTCGTTTTCGCGCCAAAATCTATGGATATCGGGCAGCGATAAAGTTTTTTGACAGTTTGGACACGTGTCAGGAAATTAAAAGATAACCCAAAAACTCGAAAAACTAGACTCTTGATTATTAAAAATTCTACAATTTAAAAGTATTAGTCAATCAGGGGTCTGATTTTTTAGTCTTACGACCCGTCCGACAAAGCTACGAAGGTTCCTTAAATGTTACAACTGATCCTTACTCTTTTTGCTGGCCTTGACTCCTACATGAAATTCATTGACATGCATTCATATGCTTGCGTCACTAACTATTACGTGACCAGTAATTTAACTTCGGTTTAATGACAGAAACGGACAATCGATCACTGGCCAGTAGAAATGCCCTAGCAATCGTAAAAGCAATTATAGAAAGCATTATTAGGGGCACATATGGTGAGATGGTCAGAGCAGGTAAAATGAGCAGCTGTTAAATAATTTCTATAGTATCATTATAAATTCTATAAGACTATAATAAATATAACTGTGAAGACCGATTTGCCAACTTGACGAATATTGATGTGGCTTACGCAAGCTGTGCTTCCCCGCGATATCTGTTTCGTCAAATAAAAGGAACGGACAGTGCGTACTGTTAATTTTCTGAAGGCCTAAACGAGGAAAATATACACGGTAGTTAAAGAAGTACAAGCAAAGACGTAATAAGTTTTCATAGTTATTTTCAAATGACACAAAACCTATGGAAGACTTTGTCTAGTTACTTTTAAAAAATTTGTTAAAAGCTAAAAGTGAACATTTTGGAGAACAGAATCAGAAAGTTGCAGTCGCTCTTTGAATCACGAGAGGATAGAAAGAAACGGTATAATTTTGCTATTCTTTTAGAATGCTACTAGGATCACGTTACGAGCGAGTGTACTAAAGCCAGTTCAGTTTAATTTGCAAAAGTAATTGTAACCGATCGCCATTGCTTCGTAGCAATGGCGTCGAATAAGAATGAGTTCGCAGAAAGATAATTGCTTCCTCCGCCACAATCCCTCTTGCGCCTTCTCTGGCATTTAAGAGCTCACCAGGAAACATTCACTAGTTAGTTTCGCCTCGTTCTTCCATACGGAACCTTCAGTGTCATTAGTTTTTTTTTAACTGACTTGGTTTTAGTACGTGGATGGAATAACAATGGCGACTCTTCAATCCCTTCTGCCTCGTTGGATGGTGAGATTTTTGTTTCTTCTAGATTGCGGGCGAAAATATAACTAGAACAGGAATGGTAACACTGCTGGAGGATATGGAAAGAATAATTTGACAGCTTTGGAGCAGATACATTATCGAATTTCGAAGATAGATAAGGAATCAAAATATTATCTTAGATTATTGAACTTTTAGTATAATCATGTGCTGTCAATGGTAGAAACTATTTACGTTTGATTGAGACTTTTCGCATGATCAATTAGTAAGTCAGCAAATTTGACTATAATTTTGCGTTAAGTTTTATTACTCTTTCAATTCCGAATGCGAAATTTTGAATGCGTAATTCGATTTCGATTAAATATATATAGTATATATGCCGATCTCAATTAAACAGAAGGTTACGAATGTAATTGCCTTTAGGGTATTAATTCATTTCGGATGCCCTTAATAGTACTTCAATTTAATTACGTCTCCATTTTAGAAGTACAATAATTTAATGAAGAAGAAACACGCAATCATATTGGCACAGAATATAAGTACCTGTCATTTTGTCGCATCGAAAACCCATTACCTAGATAGCACAATGATATTCTTAGGACGTATGAATTTCCTCGGCATATGCTTAGAATGTACTGGGATCTACTAAGAATATTGAGTACCTTCTGAGAATATCATGTGCTATCTGGATAGTGACGTAAAAAAACGGACGTGTCCAACTTCCTTGATTAAATGCATTTATACAGGAAATCGAGAATGTAGTTTTGCACGTAGTCGCGCTATTTTGTTACTGCGTTCGTTAATACGTGGATTATAAAATCGTACTACGAATGTATCGTTACGTTTTTTATGTCATACGCAATCATATGACCACATAGATACGGCGTTTGTTATTTTTACGTAAGTGTATAATCGCTATCACCTAACGCATTCATTATCATTGATGAGAAATTCGTACACGCCATTGGAACGATATAGATATTCAAGTTTAGACGAATATCCGCAAATCGATAACTTCGAATGCTTATCAGTTGTCACTGTATAGTTAATATCTGCTTATCTTAATGGTTTGCTTTGTCATTGTCAAGTTGCATACACTTATATGGTATAACATGGTATGGTATATTGAACAAAATATACATTACATAAAAATCATGTAATGATGATAAACGTGTTTATTACCAAACGCCTAGTATCCATATTGTGACAAATCATTGCCAATTAGAACTCTGGATGAAAATCATTCTTACTGATGCAAGAGGTGGTGGACGTCAATGATATAATATAGGTCATAGGAATTTCAAACTTGCTTCTAGGTCGAGGTTATCTTGAATCCAAAAATCCTCTCTCATAGCGCAGGCTCATTTATCATTGGCAATGCTGTGAATGTCATTGAAAATATATAGATATTCCATCAGTGAGAGTAGATCAAAGAGTGACGTTTAAAGTGTCATTTTAGAATGTGCTGCTTTTGCGGAACGTACACATTGCGATGAAATGTCATGTAGATTATTATACGTATAGGAAGGCTATATAAGATTGTATTTTGGTACTCTTTGATGATTATATACACATATATGCATAACCCTTTGGATGAATCGACATTTTCGTCACGGTTAGTAGAGGGAGGTATAAAGCACGTACATTCACTGGCTCAGTCGGGAATCGTCTGTCAGAGTGAACGGTTGTCTTTTCAAGTTCTCCGTACCTCTCATTTAGTTGGCTGTTAGCCACAGCATCCGCCCTCGTTTAACATTACACCATCATCGAGAGCCATTTCTGCTTTCAGCTGGTTCGCAAAGGAATTGGTCAGGCTAGTTGTCACGTTGCCACTGCTGGAAAAGGTAAGGTATTTCACATTTTGTGTGAAGGCTTAACCATTCACCTCTACTTACTTTCTCTCAGTTTCTCTTTCAGAGTATTCTCTTGTAATAATTCTTTCTCTGATGTGTATTTTAAGGTGGCTCTTTGAATGAGTGTTTTAACGTTAAGAGAGATTATGTAAAATTCTGCTTCTTTAAACCGAGTGACCTAAATTGTCAATATGTATATTTTATTGTGTAACAGAAATGACATATGGAAATGTTTGAAGTATTTCTCATTTCTTTAAGGACACTTGGAGAAGATGCCTTGTCCATTCCTAACTCGACTCTCTGCAAATTATGTTCGTAACTATGGAACATCTGTGATAATGAATTATCGTCAGCACTGTCCTGTGATGTCTCGTTTATCCAGTTCATTGGCACAGTCAGTCGATCCACAAGTACAAGAGTCTGCAGCACCAGAAGGAAAGTGTCCATTTCTTTCTAAGGAACCAGAGACAGTCACAGTGGCTAGTTCTGCTGTTGAAGAGGATGTGATTAATCTGGATGTGGCAGCTAAAGAGGAAAATGTATTCCCATACGAGGAGTTCTTTCATGAGCAGATAATGCGAAAGAAAAAGGATCACTCATACAGAGTTTTCAAAAAGGTTAATCGTTTAGCTGAGCAGTTTCCTGCAGCAATGGAATATTCCTGGGGAGAAAAGCCAATCACGGTGTGGTGCTCCAATGATTACTTGGGAATGTCTCGTCATCCAGAAGTGACAAATTCTGTTCGGAAAGCTCTGGATAAGTTTGGAGCTGGTGCTGGGGGTACAAGAAATATTTCTGGAAATTCTATGGGTCATGAAATGTTAGAAAAACGATTGGCCACCTTGCATCAGAAGGAGGCAGGCCTCCTGTTCACTTCCTGCTTTGTAGCAAATGATTCTACTCTATTTACTCTAGCCAAGAGTTTACCTGGTTGTCAAATTTTCTCGGATGCTGGAAATCATGCATCCATGATTCAAGGTATAAGGAACAGTGGTGTTCCAAAGCATATCTTTAGGCACAATGATGTTCAGCACCTTGAGGAGCTCTTATCTAAATTGGATAAAAGTATTCCAAAAATTGTTGCATTCGAAACAGTCCATTCAATGACTGGTGATATTTGTCCATTAGAAGAAATGTGTGATGTAGCTCACAAGTATGGTGCCCTGACATTTGTCGACGAAGTCCATGCAGTTGGACTGTATGGTTACTCCGGTGCTGGCATTGGAGAAAGAGACTGGGTACTTGGTAAAATGGATATAATATCTGGTACCCTAGGCAAAGCTTTCGGAAATGTTGGCGGTTATATAGTGGGATCAGCCAAACTAATAGACATGGTCAGAAGTTACGCAGCTGGATTTATATTTACAACTTCATTACCTCCTACAGTGTTGTATGGAGCATTAACTGCAGTTGAAATCTTAGCCTCGGATGAAGGAAGATCCTTAAGAGCAACACATCAGAAGAATGTGGCCTACATGAAGTCCATCCTTACTGCCGCAGAACTTCCATTAGAACCTTCGCCTTCCCACATTATTCCTATAAAAGTGAGTATCCTTATAATTTTAACAGTGTGTCCAAAATAGTATATTTCTATGCATTACAGATCGGAGATCCTTTCATATGTTCCCAAGTTGCTGACACCCTAATACGAGAGAAGGGTCACTATGTTCAAGCTATTAATTATCCAACCGTTCCAAAGGGTGAGGAGAAATTAAGGTTGGCCCCAACGCCAAGACATACGAAACCAATGATGGATAAATTTGTTCATGACACTTTGGATGTGTTCCATCGCCTAAATATTCCCAAGGTCGAGGCGAAGCGAAACGAAATGGCGCACGCGATACTTGTTCATTGACGAATGTTACGGGTTAACTTTAAAAGTGATATATTATATAAATATTATTGTCGTTGTACACAATTTTAACAGTGTGGGACACTGAGTTGCCTAGGAAGCATTTAACGCGCATATTGTGGAATAATCATTGGAAAATAATTAAATGGAACAACTAATATAAACTGTCTTTAAAATATATAGCTATGACCTTGCTCCAAAAATCCTATTTTATTCCACTGCTACTAAACAATTGCAAATGATGTACTGACATTTATCTTACATGATCTATTCATATCTCAAGTTCACTAATACTTGGTTTACATAATGTATTATACAATGTCAAAAATATATCTCTAACATTGACTTATTAATAAATATAATGGAGCCTTGATAAAGGATATTGTTTGCAAACCATGATCTAATTGCAGCTGCTTACAAATCAATATTATGACTTTAATAGCGATAGTTACTCCACTATTAAGAGTACAAGAGCCAGTTTATTAAATTCCAATAGCATATTATCGGAAGAGGTCAAGAAGTCAATACAGAAACTAATTCAAACCAGTTCGTCCCGATTGTATTATGTAAAAGTATGATGCTCATGTTTTCTGGAATACATTAACCCGCACATCATGTCGGCTGACGTAAATAAGCCGTAAAAGGGAATACATTGAATTTCAAAGGAATAACGGTAATTACTTCCGTGAAATACATTTATGCAATGGCGTGTTCAGAATTTCTCGAACAATCGCTTTGTTGTTTTCGAAAACAAGAGAGAATAGAACCTTTTACGGAATAGCGTATAAAATTATGCGTGAGAATAAATTAATTGAGCAACAGTGGTATTCTGCGCATGCGCAGTAAATCCTTTGAATGGCAGTAATGACAGTTGTCGAATTGTCGTCTGCAGAAAACATGGCGTCGCGGAAGAACGGATACGCGTGGTTGATAAATTCAAGATTATAATGGCTTGAATCAAAGATAAAGATAAAAAGCGCGCGTATCACTTGCCGACTCACGAATTGTGATGATAATACTCGTGTAAAGATTAGATTATTATGAGAGGTATACCCGCAGTACTGAGGACGCTTGGTGCGTTTCTCTACGAGCATGCTCTTAGCTTGTCTTATATCGTCACCGCGATTCTGGTCCTCTGTTACTGCTTGCATCCTGCAAGATTTGCACCGCATTATGCCTTCGTTAAGACAGAAGACATCTACGCCGAGATGGAGAGGTCATATCCTTCTAGGGAAAATTCTTGCTCCATTTCTGTGAGCGGACGGCGCTCCTCAGAATTGTTGTATCCTGATGAGCATCCTCGTGAGGATCCAGTAGCTTTGGCACGTCGTCTTGCCATCCTACCAGGAGGACAATGGAAGCCACTGAACTGCCATCCACTCTTCAACGTTGCTATCATCCTGCCATACCGCAATCGTCAAACGCAGTTGACCATATTCATGAACTATATACATCCATTTCTTCAAGCACAAAATCTGGATTATAGGATATTTGTCATTGAACAAAGTCCCATGCGTGAATTCAACCGGGCAAAACTGTTTAATGTTGGCTATGCGGAGGCTACTAAGGTCAATGACTTCCACTGTTTCATTTTCCAGGACATTGATCTGATTCCTCAAAATCCAGACAACATTTACGCTTGTACCAAGATGCCACGTCACATGAGCTCTAGCATTAACACCTTCAGATACAATCTACCGTACCTTGGTTTATTTGGTGGGGCTATTGCTCTAACGAGAAAGCAGTTTGAGAGAGTCAACGGATTCTCAAATGTTTTCTATGGGTGGGGTGGTGAAGATGACGACTTTCACAGTCGATTGCAAACTAGAGGTTTCAAGGTATACATTTTTGATTCTATTGATTCAAAGTATTTGTGTAATACATTACATCCTCTTTGCAGGTAACTCGGTTTGGACCAGACGTAGCACAGTATTACATGTTGAATCATAAAAAAGAGCCTCCAAGCAGTGCAAGATTTGCCAACCTGGAAAGTGGAGCCAGAAGATACGATACAGATGGAATTAGTAATTTGGAATATCGTGTATTGAGTCACCAATTGCGTCCTCTTTACTCTTGGATATTAGCTGACGTTTAAATCTCGTACTTCATCGTGCTCATGAACACCTAAAGTTTTTCACACCAACTAATCTGCTTTGCTGTAATATTACAAGCAGCTGTAAACCATATTGATAATCACTTAAAAGAGGAAAGTGAGAATGACTTCAAAATACTCGAGAACATGTTCCTCCAAAGATAGCTAATTGGCTGTTTGTAAGAAAATAAGCTTAATTACAAGCCAAAGGAAAGATAATACTTAATGGTAATACCAGGTATTGTGGAAAGGTTACTTATAATGACAGAAGTTTCTATTGTTACATCATTAGAGGCAAAAAACATTAGAGAATCTCATTTACGATCTATGATATTTACAATGCTATTATATTATGTTTAAGAAATATCGTGGGGCTGCATAAGCGGCAGCTAAATTTGTTGCTTTTACAAAAATATCTACACTAGAAGCTATTGCTGTACTTAAATTTTTTTGCAGCACCTAACAGGTGTCAAAGAAACAAATTTTTTAAATGGCTGACAAATCTAAGTGATTCTGTTACTGCCACTAGTCTACGTATCAAAATATATGTTGCAAAATGTTCAGTACTCTTTCGGTTGATATCTTTAGGTCATGTTAGCTTAGAAAGGTGATGTCTTCAAATGATAGGCCAGGAATTTATCCTGAAACACTACAAAACATCATAAACTCGAATAAGTAGCTCAATGTATCTCAATGATATGTTTTTATCATTGATTTACAATACATGAAATCTATTTGTAGCATATGTGAGTCTGCTATACATAACTAGAATATTATTTATAAATCGCCACTAACTTTAAGAACGAATCTCTATCGTCAGCAATATTTATAAGATTTTTCCACATTAGATGTACGTGCAAAGGACGCTTAATACATTTGTCATTGGCATGATGCGTAATGGAATATAAAAGTAAAGACAAATTAAGTCCTTCGCATTTAAAGAAAATGCTTATAAATCACTACGATTCACACAAATAATTTACCTCACTGGTAATAGATGACAAATAATTACATATAAACATGTATGGCATAAGAAAACAATGGTGGTTTTTTTTACAAGCAATGTGCCACGTGTATATTTATTATTATGTATATTGTTAGAGTACATGAATCTCACAAGATGAATTAAAAAAATAATATTAAATTGTAAGAATGGTCGTGGAGATGCATGTATGTATGTATAGCCGATAATATTATTAAATGTACCTCAAAATACCGCAAAAAATGAATATCAATGAAAAAAAGGGAATACAACTGTGTAGCATCTGATATAATTGCGTCATAAAGAAATTCAGAAATTCATCAGACAATTCAATGTGATTTCTCGTACACAATAAATATAAGTCGTATTAAAGGACAAATTCATATGCAGAGGCTCCTTGTATACGCGACTCTGCTACCTTTAATAGAAACTGTAATGTATGATTGATAATTAGGTTCGAATGTTGACGAGTGAACTAGAATTTCGACAAATGCGTGAAACGCTATGTACACTGTCGATTTAATATGCTGCATGATTCTTTTTTTTACTAATTCATTTATCGTCACCTCGACGATGACGATGCTATACGAAAATATTTTTACACTTTATAATGTTAATTAACGACACGATCATTGCGTTCCGGCATACGTCGTACGAGACTGATAAGAATCGATTTTATTATCATGATTGAAATTATGTCTTATCATCGGCCACAACTGACCGATACCCTTTACTGTGAAGAACCTTGCTATCTCAATGTACTGTAAATCCAGCAGAAAATAGTTCATTCATCAAATATTCTTCCCTTCCTTCTTCGAGTATTTAAATTCTTGCGTAGAAACAAGATCACTAGACGCTACGGGCCGATGCGTAAGAATTCGTTAAACGGGTGAAGCCTGAATAGCAATAAAAATTAAAAATGGATCTTAAGGGACTGTATTACAAAGCGAAAAGAGTTTTAAACATTGCGAGGATAAGTTTTGGTACGGGTAACGGTACGATGCGTAGTACCGCAATCGGTTCGATGTCTGACGTAAGACATAAAATAACGTGGAGCACCGACGTCGTTCCTCGCAGACTGTGCCTGGCGTAAAGTGCATAAAGAGAATAAAAAAAATCTGTATTCTCGTTAAAGCGATAAAACTGTATCTGCATGGAATTGTACGTAGACATTCCAAATTGATTGGCTACGACCGTTTTCATACCAACAAATCGTGGCTACTCTCGGGAGGCATATATACCTATAGACCTGATCATATATATATATATAGAATATATATAGCTATACGACCTTTGATTACAAATTACATGTTTACATATAAAATTCTTCTCATATTCATACTTAGCATATTTTACGTGTCATTTAGTTCCTGGTAGCGCGCGTACATCATCTTCTTGACACAGTCTTTATACGTGTCCCCGGGTAATGCGCTATACGAGGAAGATTTCGCACCTAGTCCAGCTGTAGGAACCCGCCTTTCCGCCTCAATGATACTCGTTCTACCTTGATTCGATTTCCCTAAGCCCATTCCTTCGCTCCAGCCCATTTTTTGAAGGAGTTTGTTGCCGACGTTGTCAGAACCGATGCCCGCCCTGGTTGGTTCCTCGTAGGAGACGGATATATCCTCGACCCTTGTTTTTAAATATTTTTCTTTTAATTTGTTAGGTTGAGGTGGTTCAGGCTCACCATACTTGGCACGACGTTCCTTCGCGCGATCTCTGTACTTGTTGTTCCTCTGCTGAGGATCGTTAGGATCCAATCCTCGCACTTGGTACCAGTTCTCCAGATTCTGCTTGTGTAGATCCGAAAGCTGCTGATGACGTAGCAGTGCTTCCTTACTGGGGAACTGTCGTTTACATAGTAAGCATGCCAGCTTACTCCAGTCTGTATGTTGTCTGTCTTCTTGCTGGACATCCTCGATTTCCTCATCGGTGTCGCTACCACCGCCGTAAGCTGCTACCAAGCCATTACTTCCGCTTTGGTCTTCATCCTCGTGATAAACATTGGCTAGATTCTTCTTTTCCAATATGGCGTATCCTGCGTCGGCAGCGCCACTTCCGGTTCCTTGATGACCGTCGACACCCACGAACTCAGAGTTCCAGTTGCTCTTTGCGTTCTCTTTCTTCTGATTTAATGTCTTAGCCCATCGTTCCATGTCCTTAGCTATTTTCTTGGCTACCTTTACCTTGTCTTGCTTACTATCTTTCTTCTTGCTCTCGTCCTCTTTCAAAGCATCTTGAGCAGCGTTACTCGACGAAGAGGAAGACGGGTTTTGACGGTTTGCAGACTGTTGGCTACTGTCGATATTCGCAGTGGCAGTAACTGTAGTGGAATTTCCAGCAGTCCCTGGGGGTTGCGTTGCATTGGGACTAGTCTGTAAGAGAATCGTAGTGATTGTCAGAATTATATGTGTAACAGAATTATTATTTGTTAATATAGATATTACCTTGGCTGGCTGATAGGATAAAGATTCTGCGTCCCAGTAGAGGAACTGCTGTGTATGACTGTTGTAATAATATTGTGAGTTCGGATCATAATATAATCCAGTACTAGGATCATAGTAGTAACCCGATGACTCGTCGTAGTGATAGGTACTGACGTCAGGCACAGCTGAAAAATACAAATAGCCATTAAATGCCCATACAAAGAGTAAAAAGATTTTTGTATAAGGACCATGCGAGTCTCGGTAATGGGACTTACAATAAACTTTGCCATCATTGGCATGTGCCGGGACTCTTCCACTGGCCAAAGTGGTGCTGGTTGGTGCCGTAGGGGTTGGCCTACCTTTCATTTCCTCAGCATCACCAAGCTTTCTTGAAGCTTGCAGTTGCTGTATAGCAGACTGCGCTACAGCTGCAGCTGCATTCACTCTGTCGGTCTGATTTAAGGATGGCAGGGTGATAGCAGAGCCCTGCATTATTTGATTCTGGTAGTATTGCGTGTAATACTGAAGATAATGAGCTTTTTGCGCAGGCGTTTTCGCGTACATATTCGCGCTATATTCAGCCAATTGCGCCACGTCGTCCAGGGTATACCGCTGAGGTTGATTCTCGTTTGACTTCCACGTCCCGGTGTTGTTAACTTGGTGAAGCTTACAATAGGTTATCTCGACTTTTCGGCCATCGACGACCAAACCCTGCTTGGTCAGGGCGGTATGCAAGTACATCGCGTCCACTACGTTACCCATCTCCAAGTAGCAAACTCCACGTGATGTATTGGTCAGGGTGTCTCTCCCTATACGAATACTGCGTATTGGCATGGACGACAAGTTCTTCATCGCCTGGAGGACAGAGTCCTCTGTTGTTAAAACGTCAAGCCCTCTTAGGAGGACTGTATTTGTTGGATGAGGGCTGATTTCGTCACTTCCCTCACCACCCTCTTCACTTTCAGCTCGCGATGCTGAACACTTGAAGCAGGTTTCTCGTCTTTTGAAATTATGCGCTCCGCACTGTTATGAAATAAATGGAAAGATCGTTATCGAGATAATCCTTGGAGATTATACGTTAACAGATAAAATTAAATATTTGATATTATAAACCGTGACGTATGTAATTACCTTGACACAGTGCCAATCTTGCGTATTTTTTGCCGGTGGCTTATCCACATGGCAATCCTTTGGTATACTGTACTGCATGAGGGCACGATATTGGTCCTGTAGCATCAGTACGCCCTGAAACAGAGAATTTCAGTGTTATCCCGTCCAGTATCTTCCTCAGGCCTCCGTTCGTCCCTTAAACTTGCTTCTTGCTGACGAAATTATATTTACTACTTCATAGCTTTCTGTCTCGAGCGAACGATAATGGAAGTGTCGTGGTTTTTAAATTGTGGGCCATTTTGTATGACACGTGGGCGGACTTTCACTTGTGTCAGTGTCAGTCTTATGTAATGCGTATAAATAAAAAAAAATTAATTTTCATTCTTACGGTCGTCACGTATACAAATTACCGAGCTTCCTTGGAAACATTTCTATGACTGTTCTGCGAGTTTCGTGTGATGCTGTACAAGTGTGTATGTGGACTCCGCGCGAATTTTGAATTGTCAACAGCAATGCGTCGTATTAAAAAAAAAAATCTTTATGACAATCCAAGAAAAGAATATAAAATCAAAACGCGAGACTATACCAATCAACGTAAACATCGATCATCGACAGTTTCCGAATTCGCCTGTATCAAGATAAAACAATGACTCAAAACGCTAATCAATAATTCATATCTAATACAATTCCCGAGAAATCCACTAATCACAAAAGTTACACGATATTATGTGCGAATCGGAGTGCAAGCGCAAGAGGAGTATTCACTCTCTCGTTTGACTATCGAGGTCATTAGTCCAGCTAATAACGAACAGATTTGTGTAAAAAAAAATATCAGTTCCGACAATATATGGCAAAGAAAAGGCGTACAAGAATCCGCGGCGTCAAGAGAAAGAAACGGTGTAATGATAAAAAGAGAATACAAAAGAGAAAGAAAGAGAGAGTGAGCGAGAGTAGAGAAAGAGTAAAAAAATAGAGCGAGCGGACGAGATAAGAATAATCTGTAGGGTGTGTGATAGTGAAGGTCAGGTGGGTGACGGGGGGTTGATTTACGGGTTGTGGTTCCTAGATAAATAAATAATTAGGTATGGTAGATTGAAGTAGCCTTTGATAGGTGCAGAGCCATGGCCATGGAGCGGCCAGTGGGCTGCGTTACCGTGCCCTTGCCGCCACGGGGCGTCGGTGGCACGCAAGCAACACATCGGTTGGGATCTGGACTGAACTTCTTTCTACCTGTTTCATCTCCATCCACCGTGCGGCCTCCTGAGTCGCGTTAAACTCGACGAATGCAAAACCTCGCGAAGCACCTATACAGAGCAAATACACACAGATCCAAAGTTAATCCACGTTTTGCCTGGGGGTATCTCTACTCTGAGAGAGGGCAGGCAATCACAGCACCAACCATTGACAGACTGAGTTCCGAACGAAGCATTTCCTTCGTTTCGGCGCTTGATTTTCATTTCCGTTTACCTAAAGCTCAGCATAACTAAATACTAGTCCTGAGAGACAGAACTACGTGTATAGTCTCTTGCTGTTTCTCTTTTAGTTGTTGGAACTCTGCACGACTCGTTCTTGAGAACAGTTCAAGATTATCACCTTGATTAAGGAATTAATAGAGGAATATATATATATATGTACCTTGAAATTTATTCCTTATCACGGTTAGACGTCCTTGAACTGTTCGTAGGAGTTCGTACAGATCTTAGTATCTTTTTGTTAGTATTATCACCACCGAAGCATTGCCTTTTTTTTTTAATTTGCTTCAACTTTCTCGCTTACTCCGTCTCTGGTTATGACTACGTGAGTCTCGGGATCGTGAGACCAAGTAGAATAGTAGAAATCAAAAGCGGAAAGCACCGGAGGGACACGATTTTTGTTATCTCTGCGTCGATGTTGCTTTTAAAATCCTTATATCTGAATATATGCTTGCTGAGTGACAAATTTATTCTTGCGTCTTCTGATATTAATCCTGATGCCGTGTTCGTTTAATGCCCAGTATGAATATGGCGATTGATCAATAGCGCATTGTTTTCGTATTTTATGTTTATAGAATCATAAATTAGATACTTTATTATGTGGAGAAATCGCGGGTGAACTTTTAAAACACGTAACATGTCGTGTTACGAAATTCTTTAAGTGAATGTGTTTCTTCGTGTACCCTGATGATGGTATTCTCCTAACGATCGTAAACTTACCTTTAATAATGATATTATACTCTTTTTTTTTTAATGATTACTATGATTCCCCCATTTTAACTAACAAATATTTGGCTCCTAGACTGACAATAAAAATACGATATCGACACGAAGTTCTCCGGTGCACAAATTCGATGAGATAGTTGCAGAGTCAACGAACAGCATAGTCGGTGGGTGAAGATATAAAATAGAAATGCAAATTCTAGTTCTTTAGGCTGGAGATAGTTACCTGTGTCTTTCTTTCGAATCAGCCTGATGTCCTTTGGCATGAGACCACAGTTGAGGATGTCTTGCCGCACCTGTGATAGACACATCAGAATGATAATAGTGACTCATGTGAGCAATCAGGAACTCACGCATGGTCATTTTATCTTGGACCACTAAGTTGACAACCTACGTCGTTTTCAGTAATATGCTGGGCGAGCCCACGAATCATTATGGTGTTGTTCGGAGACTGAGACTTGTAGTGGACTCCTTCCATGGACGAACCATAATTGCGACCATGGTCGTGCTCAAAGTCTATGCTTTCTCGGCTATGATCATCGTCTCGATCACGATCTCTATCATCTCTCTTTCCTCTGCGGTCTCTATCCCTATCTCTGTCTCGATCTCTATCCCTTCGGGATCGATCTCTATCCCTTTCACGATCACGATCACGTTCTCGATCTCTTTCTATAGAATCTCTATCTCTTTGTCTCCCATAACGATCCTCTCTATCTCTATAACTTCGATCTCTGTCTTCGCGACTCCGATCTCTTCTTTCCCTGGAACGATCCCTTTCACGATCCCTTTCTCTTCCACGGTGGTTCCTGTAGTCTGGACTGCGATGTTCTCTTTCACGATGATCAGTATCACGGTGCTCTACATATTCTGGAGAGCGATTGCTTCCATATTCATTGCGATAGTCGCCATAGTCTGAACCATGACCTCTTCTTTCAGGACCATAGCCTGGTTCCCAGGGATCAATGTTGCTGTTGTACATGGTATCCATACATTTGTTGTAACCCTGTAACAGGACAAGAACTCGTCCTGTGAGCATTAACGTAGTATAAAACAAACAGTGACTTCCTTGCTGACTAATAGACATACTATTGTTGAGTACAAGTCTCTGCAGTTATGAAAAGCAAGTGATAATGAAATAGCAGACTCGCGTCATTAGCATTAATATAGCATACATAAATGCTCGTTATGGAGCCACTGGATTTTTTTCAGTCATGCCTCAAAAATACTTCAGCTGATCTAATCGTCTAATTTTATCGGATTAGTTCAAATAAAAATGGGTGAACAAGACGTTTATAGACACTTGAGAAAACATTCCCACAGCAGGTGAGAAAAGCAGGCTTGTCAGGAATGTGCCACGAATGTATTTCCTAAAAACGATAAAAGCGATAGACAAACGAGGTACAATGCAGTATAGTTTAGCTAATGCAGTAGCATATCCCTGAAATTCTCTTCGAATATTAAAAGCCATTTCGAATTTCAGGCGAACGGCTGAATCTGATTTCCAAAGCTAGGCCCATTGCGGAAGGAGATGACGAATCGTGGCGTTGGTTAATATGCGTTACCTCGCGAGCGTGCGTTGTGCTTCGGTTCAATCACCAAATCAATTTCACGTTAAACACGTGACGTTTTGTTCCAAAATAAGTGCACTCTCCTGAATAGCCTAATACACTTCAATATCACGGAATATCCTTAAGACTGTCCAAAACTTGCTATTGTGCACAATGGCGTGGTTAGGACTCCTTGTTCGTTCAGTAAAATATGGCGACTTGGTGGGGGTCGACGTTTCACTAAAAATCTACATCGTATTTCGCCACAGATTACTCATAGATGGTGCTGATTTCGCCGACTTATAATTGACGCTTTTACGCTTTTACGTTTATCTATGCAATTTTAGTTACATCACCGCAGACTAATAATAATTATATAAGACTTTTTTTAATTTTCTTCCAAATGGTGACATGCTATTTAAATTTGTATGCGTCGTGAATATCAGTACATAACTTGTCAATACATTTACGGCAACTTGTACACGGGAAATTCAAGCAGACGGTTTGTCGATTGGAGTAACTGCGTAGTACTTTCGTTATAAACCACCAGGTGGCGACAGTGTTCACACTTGCTGAAACAAAAACCGTTAGTCGGATAAAAAGTCTAAGCATATAATTCGTTATAATAATATATTACAAGTAAGTACAAGCTTTCGTGAAAAAAAAGTGAATATCCTATCGGAATGAAGAATACCTCGGATAACGTAGGTTTACAAGATCTTTATTTTTTCTCTTTATTGTCATTAATTGCTGTACGAATATCGAAAGATTATAACGCATATATTAGGACGGATGATAAAACGAAAATGATCGATTAAAGATAATTTTTGGGAAATTGAAACCTGGAAAATAGAATATTCAAGAGCGTTGGTTACCTAAAGGTGATTATTGAAACTAGAATACCGTTATTTTGGGAGTCGTAACAAATTATTCTTTAGTATTGCAATAATCGTTAGTGCTCGTATCTTCGATGATTCTGAATTGAAATATTTCTTTGCCTCACGTTTGCATTGTTAGAAATACGGTCGATGTTTTCGCGATAGACGTCGAAGTTTGTATTTTTCAGAAAGGTCAAAGTCGTCAGAAAACAAAAAGGCGTACAGCGTCTCCACACGAGGGACAAGATTCGCTAGTTGCTTTCACCAAGTAAATACAGACTTTGTTAGCTAAGATGAGCAGTTTATTTTATTATCAAACAAAGATCAATGTTTGAGAAAATTTCCTATACAAGCATTGTGTTTCGCAAAGGTCTTTTAGGGTCGGTTGCATTTAAGCGGCATCCTAACCCTTTCGACCCTTCGTTATTTATTTGTGGATGCGATAAACTTTCGAATCAGTCGAAATTTAAAATATGTCGTACGAATTACGCCAATGTAAAATATTACATAGAATAGTAAATTAATAATAGCACTAGTATTGAGGTAACAGCTTCACCGAGTCTGGGAACAGGCATCCATTTTGTGACAACTATTAAAAATTCTCAACGAAGTTTTAGTGCCACGATTAGTCGTCACTACGAGTATCGTATTAATGTTCAAAGTAACAATTTTACAAGCGAGATTATCTGTTGACACCCGTTACGTGTTGGTAGAGACTATAAATCGTTCCCGAAACTTCCCCAGGAGTTCGCACCTTACATATGTATAAATAGACGAAAGACGATGATCAAACGACCACTCTCCCAGCTTTTCGAGATTCACGAAGACACTGGTCCTCTCGGATTAATAGATTTATCTCGTCCGTTAACATTCTGTAGGTTCCATAATATATAAATAAACTACTGCCAAAAACAGTATTCGGGAACGTCTTGTCCATTGCATAAAGCTTGTTTACATAAGACTTCTCACCATCAAATTGCTCTACAAAAGATAACAAGTTCATCATACATTATTGAAACTATCTAAACTTGAATAATGCCGAAAAAAGAAGATATCAAACAACACAAAGTAAGAAATAGCTCATAATAAAAATGACAAAATCATTAAAATTCAATTCATACATTTACAGAGACTGAATGAAACAAGTAATAAAGCCCAGCTGATTGATAAGGGTAAACACAAAGGTTATGTATTCCGGACATCAGTAATTCCACGGTATTATAATCAACAGCGGTAACAGCAACGGCAGGAGAAGATATATATACATATAGAGATGAAGAGACTCAAGGGTTGAGATGAGCGTCCGCGTCGAGGTCGTCGTTGTACCAGCCAGAGGGTATAGCCACGGTGTGCCGGGTTTTCAGGGTTGGGTTTTAGGGTGGTTTCTCCCGGGAGGACGAGGATGTCGGTGCGAGCATTCGCGCACCAGGTCCACGCAGATATTACGTCTATACAGTTGGTTCAACGACCACCGCCCTGTTCTCGGCCAACCCCAACGTCCCAAGTGAAGCCATCGGGCCATCTAGATTCTAGAGGGAGCCAAAGCTGTACCAACGAGCTGGCTTTGCTAGCCAGTTCCGTCAAGCCCCGGGGTAGAAGCTACTGGCCGCTTGTCTGCTCCCTTCTTTCGCTAGTTTCATTTCTTTCGTTTTAGTTCCGTTCTGTTACAATTGATTGACATTGATTCGTTCGTTCGTTCGTTCGAGTTGATTAATCCACGCACCGGGATACGTCTACTACAAGGAACTATCCTTGTAACCGCTGACTCGGGGCTAAACGTTGTATACTTGCCCTGTAACTATATTTGTACGTACTCCGTTCGCGAGTTCGTTGAATTTTCGCAAAAAAAAAACTTATATCATTCAGGTACGTGCCTTATTGTCGATAGTAGTCCCTGTGTATGTATGGTTTTTTTGGATTTTCTTTAACGTTCATTGATTATAAGACGTTTGAAGATAAAGATTAATGATCGTTGACGTGGAAATGATTATGAAGGATCTTTGTCTTGGGTATAGCGACTTAATTGACTCTTCTGAGAGCTGAATGATTATATTTTTTTTGGGAGTAAACGGTAAACTATTTTTGCTTATTATGGAATAGACAGACTTCTGAAATTTATTATAATAATTATTCACTTTTCCTTGAGTAACGTGTTGCATTCTTTTTTTGCTGAGATACGCTCAATCTTTGTATTGTTGCATTTATCGAGTACCTCTTGTTGTTATTGAACTTTCTTCAAAATAGATGATTGAATTTGTACAGGTGTTTAATGATGGCTAGGGAATTTTATATGTGAATATATATACGTATAACATATTTGACTTTGAGATTCTTGTTTATTGTGATGCATGAAGCCATATACAATTCAAGTGTACATAGCGATATAGAAATAGAAAATTTCTCATTCATTATGTTTAGATTGTAAGTTTACAGATAGAAGAGAATAATACTCCTAGTGTTTGTATTATATTATTATACAATTATGCGTGCAGTCGCGTATAAAATGACCAAGTATATTTCTAAGAGTTGGCATATAGTGTCAGGAACTTTAAAATTATTGATATTATTATGATTAACATTATTGTGATTGATTCGTGCAACTATTCGAAAGATTTGTCAATAATATGAAATATAAAAATATTTCTTGAGTGACAAACAAATTCAACGCGATAATTATCTATATGCATACAGAGGCGATTAAAGAAGTATGGCTTTTTGATATATTAACCAAGATGCTATATCGATATAGAAAACATCTGTTCAAATGCGTAATTCGAATAACGTAATAAATACGATACCATGCACTTATCTGAAAACCAAAATGCAAGTTTTGACGATCCGATTATAAGGAAGACCAAGATCCTTCCGACGAACTTAATAACAATTGTATATAATAGTTAGATAATATTTTGATTAAGTGCCCTAACATTTTGATAAATTAAACTGAATACCTTCATTCAGGTATAATAACTAAAAGCTAGCTCTAAGTAATAAACGATCCCAATCGAATGAATAAAGTATAAAACTGGATTGCCGCATCCTCTGTTATTGGTTGTAAATAAATAACCGATTTCTGGCTAGACGATCATAAAAATTTCAATAGATTCGTCAGGGCGAATTTCGTGAATTCGATTAACTCGATATTTCTTTGGGCTCTCCATAACCTGTAGGATGCATCCTGACGTCGGTAATTCATTTTCAATTGTTTCACCGATCCCTTCGGGCAAATTATTCAGATAAAAGCCCTTCTATCAACGAAACGTGATCTTACTCGAGGGGTACCATTATCTTCGAGGCTTTGCATATCGATGGGGTGAACGATGCGGGATCTTCGCTTTGTTTTTACCAGTAGCCAGGTCCAAGCCACCCCTTGTCAGCTGATTGAAATCGATAATGGTGAGTCTCGGTTCCGTGGCCGGTGTAGACAAGGCTTTCCTGTCGACTGGGGCTCCGGGACTCCGGAACCTGTAGCTCAGGTTCCTGCCACCACCCGTTCCAGTTCCACTTCCACTTCCAATTCCAGCTCCAGGTCCCGTTCCTGCGTTCATTCGGGTTCCGCTCATTGATCGGTAACGAGTACCTGACGTAGTTTCCGCCACGTCCTCTCGAAAATATCTGCGAATCATATTTTGTATTAATTCATAAAATATTAATTAACGTCAAAATTTCGATTTCCAGCTTGATTTTCCAAATCTCATCATTACGTCAATTAATGTTGCGGTATTAATTTAATTCAATTTCCACGCGCTCAAAACTTCATGCAATTAACGGAAGAAATTTTTATTTGACATAAAAAAGAAATACTCGTGTATGCTGGCCAGGTGTAGAGGAGCTGGTGTTCTAGCTGTCCGTGGACGAGGTCCTCGAGGTACTCGATGACGTTGTCGAGATTGATGACCTCGTTTGTTCGACGGCTGATCTGGAAGTCCAGCTGGTATCAATCCAGTCAACTTATAGTATTCGAGAAATACTCGCGCCAAATTACGACCTATCCTATAATCTGGAGTTCAAAGGTTAAGGTCAAATATCCATCGACTTGGTTTTCTGAGATTTCAAGTAAATTCACCAATTAATTTTATGCGTACAGACTTCTGCTATACACGTAATTACATTCCCTTTTCAATTTGGTTTTTTTTTTAATTCACTGTGACCTTAACGAGGTCGTATCCAAAAAAATGCTTTGATGATTCAAGTGCTACCAACTGGCGTGTTAGGTCAGTTCGAATAACCCCGCTCAATGGAAAACATCTAATTTCGTAAGGGTCTCTAGTTCAAGCGACATTTTTCCAGGCTTAGAACCTCAGGAACCCTTAGGGATGACGAAGCCGATGAGGTCCTTGTATACCCGTAGTAAAATTTTCGTCCAAATTACCCCCTCCCCCTTCCCCTTTTCCCACTCACTGAATTTCTCAGCTATTAATAGTTTCCCGAGCTTTCCGTGCGACAGGTTTTCCACGTGCTTTATAAATCTATAACGATAACCCTAGTGTGCCGCTATACCGTACGATAATGAAAATTATATTACGTGATAAGAGCAGTTACGCAATTAAATTAATATCCAACAGATAAAACGTGATTCATAGTCACTTGATTTTCATATTGAAATCCCAGCTACAAGGTGACTCTCGTCTCTTTAATTTGGCATCCTAAATATTACATCAGGGATGATATTTATATCTTTGATAAGATATTCAAGGGAGAAATCGATCTTATGACGTTAACGATGCGAATGACGTCAGAGAATCAACAGAGAGACAAATTTGCTGAAAGACGTTGTTAAAATTGAGTGCTGCGATAAATTTACCTCTTTTTTTTTTAAATTAATAATTATCCTCGTTACCGAAGACGTATACAAGTATTGATTATTCCATAGAAGAAAATCTAAGTGATGATTTTAATTTTAAATTTAATTAATATGTTTTGATATAACAAAATGATTTAAAAGGATACAGCCTTCCTCGGTATATGGTAATATTACTGATGTACCTTTTCTACAGTAACCATACATTGAGACCTGGATTGTGTAACAATTGACGTGTTCGCTCAAGATGGAGCAAAGATAACGTCGAGCGGTACCAGCCTTGTGCGAATCCTGGTTGTACATCGTGCTCGAAGGTTCATAATCCTCGGTATGCTGGGCCAATAATTTCGGTAGGACGATGTGTCTTTCGTACCTACGTGGCTGGCAGCCTTGGGTCAGGTACTTGATGATGAACGTTTTATACTAAAATTACCTGGTGAAACGAAGTGGAGCTTACCTGTAGACGTCGTCGTAAGTATTACCGTAGACGAAGACGCCGGTGGCGTTAGTGTGGGCGTGAAGATCCAGTACACAATCCAGAGGAGCACGAGGATTTTTGTCCAGGGACTCCAGCAAGGCTCTGGTGGCAGCCAGGGTGGGATGAGCCCAATCGGAGATTCTATTCCAAGATCGATTAAGATCCATACCCATCAGCGTTGACCTGGTGATGAAAAGAGGATATGGAAAGAGAATGATCCCAGGGGATGATGTTCGTAGGAAAACAATGTCTCACCTGTAATTACCCAGGAACACTCCGTCCGGATTCAGCATAGGAACTATCTTGAAGACCACGTAATCCCTGAGGACCTGGGCGATAGGGTGGCTGCTTACAAGGAAGTCCATCAGACCCTGACAGACAAAGGATGAGGGCGATTCGCCCGGATGGACCCTCGCCAAGACGGCGACGACCTTCCTCGGATGTTCACCAGCTGAACCGATAGTTATCAATTCGACTTTCCTCTTCTGGATCGAGAGGGCGAGAGTGTCTCGTTTGACGAGGTCGCAACACTTGGCACACAAATTGTCCAGGTGGCCCACGTGACGTGAATAAGAGTAAGGATAGGTTAGAGCAAATTGATAGACGTCTTCTTCACGGTCAAAGGCAAACGCGAAGCTCAACACGTGGTGATTCTGATGCTGGGCAGACTTGTAGTAGAAGACTTGCCTGCCGGGAATCCTCTGCCACTTGGGTCTGCTGCTACTCTTCACCAAGGGCGTCATACCCTGACGGAAGAGATTCTTGCTCTTGGATATATTGACTATGTTGAAGATGACCCGTTGCTCGGAGCGAACGTTGTCCACGGTGAAGTTGAACCAGAGTCGAAGTCGAGGGCTGCAGGTGTCAGGTCGTATGAAGAGGTCGTACTCGAACTCGGAGACGAGGTCGACCCTACCCAGGTTGCCAGTCTCGAAGGAGGCGTCGAAGCACAAGTGACCTTTCTTAGCCTTGCCACTATGACCCAGTGGGCGCATCACCAGCTTGTTCACATTTCCAAGACCACCCTCCGCGTCGCTGTCCTCGCTCTCTGTAAGGAATATCTCAGCGGAAATTTCGTCAGGGTGATTATTTTATTTTTTTTTTAAGCTAACCCGCCCTTTGATAGAGACTCGTGTGCTCCAGAGGATCGCGATATTCGCCCGGACGGGACATACTTTTGCAATGGAGCATCCGACTTACTTAAACTGTCGGCAAGGACTGATACATCGAGTGTGTAAGGGCTGCATGCAGAGCAGAAGAGGGATTCGTTCGTGCTTCCAATTTTCACGAAACCCCCTTCGTGTCCGCCTGACGCCTGCTGCAATCTCCGATTTAACGTTCGCCATCCTCGGCGCCACTTGATTCTCGTTTCGCGTGGCCGCTTCGCCTTCTCTCTAGGTAACTAAGAACGTGCTAACGCGCTTACACGATCTTCGAAATTGAATTCCCTGGCACGCGAACGCTTTGCATCTCTTCATTTCAGAGGGTGGTAATCCCCCTTTTTTAAATTATCGATGATTAATGTTACTTCGATTAAACACACTCTGATCTCAATACTCTATCTTCGATATAACTAGTATGTTACTGTTATACCTTGTTTCCTATAACGAGGTATAAGAAAATCTTATCTCTGTGTTGATATACTTCATCAACTGTTTTACTCAGGGTATCCTGACCTCTTATTATAGTCAGCGTCAATCCTGACTATCATATGAGATACTGATGATGTGAACGTATAAGGCAAAGATACTTGTGGATGCTGTGTCAGTTTTCTTGGACGTAGCAACAAGGCTAATCTGATAAAGTGTAAATTACCGGATGGGTATTACAGTATTTTGGTACATTTTATGATTCTTATCTACGAAACTATAGATCTTGATTTTTCAATATTTTTGTATTAAAAAAAATGTATATTTCTTTTTCAAGTTTTTGAAAAATCGGATTATTTTTTAATGCTTTTTTATCGTACTTGATATTGTAGTCGTATGGGACAACTATTGTAACTGAAGTATTGTACATTGTGCTACTATATTCTAAATTGAGACTAGTGATATCTATTTCTAGCAGTTATAGTGCATGTCACTATCGGACGATGATCCGATTATTATATACATAGTGTATAGGTCCGCGTAACCTCAGGGCGCTTTGTTTATCAATGATTCAACTTGGAGTACAGTTGATACGTACATCATACGTTGAACCTTACTATAACCCATGAATGGAGCACGCGAGAAAGTGAGAGAAAGGATTATCAAAAAATGTCGAAAAAAATATGACCTCCAAGTACGACTATCAAAAATCACGTTTTCAAAAAAGATTGACTTTTGAAAAATTATAAAAATATTATACAACTCCTTTTCCATTTGAAAATCGAAGAATAAGGAGTGAAACAGTGCAAAGTAAAAGCAAGCAAATTGATACGATCACCATTCGAAACCTCACTTGTCCAATAGGTCAGAGGTCGAGATACAAAACTTTTAAAAAGGTGCAAGAATCTTCACGCGATGCTAAAGCTCTCAGTGCGAAAAGAATCGAATGTCAATTGATGTCACGTCACATTCTAGAATCCTCGCGTGACCTCTGAAGCACAGCCGTCGAAGGAAATTGCCACGGCGTCGGATTAGCATCGAGAACGATGTAAATGGAACAGTTTTTCCAGATACTCCGTGATCCGTTCCCGGTGGGTTATTCGCACGGATACCAGTCGAGGACGAATATCGTTGAGACTCTAGAGATCAAATTCCAGGACGTATGAAGTGGGTCGGACCACGTGAGCGGAATCTTGAGAATTCGCCAATAGACACGTCGCCATGAATGTCGTCCTTGTCCGTGGAGATCCCAATGACATAACCTCCAAGAATGCCAGAAAACAACGCGATCCTCTGGTGCGACGGTAAACACGATTCGTATACATAAAATCACCTACCGGATTCAGCGTCCGACATATTGTAAGGGCCAGCCCAGGACTGACGCCTCCTGGTATCCGTGTGGCGGACCTCAAACTTGGCGACACTTGGCCAATTCGCTGGTTTCCTTGGTTTGTTGAATCGATATATTATGTACGTACGACCCGTACGGGGTTTTAATGTTTTGTGCGGTTGCGACTCATTATCCTGCGAACATGCCAGGAAAGTTCGCGCTAGCCGGATATACGCTGCCGTGTTATTACGGAGGGCGATAGAGAGGCGGCGCGACGCCCATGGACGCTGGGGGAAGGGGATGGTTGAGAGAGTCGTCGGATGACGAAGGGTGGCTGCATAATAGCCGCAGGAACAGTTTTCGTCTCGTGTAACACTGCATGATTCTTCGTGGTAGAAAATTCGTTTTTTTGTTTACATATTATGGTGTAACGTATTAAGGGGGTGGGATAGGGTATATTCGAGAAGGGATATATTTTTTTTTATGGGTAAAAATGAACAAGTAACCCTTACGTGGTTTTTTTTTGTAAAAATATACTTGATCCCTTCGATGATGAAGAAGGGAAGATTTTGGCGAGAGGAGCATTATGGGGGAGACTGTAAATTCTCTCCATATAAGGGTTTTACGTTTTCAAGGGGTTGGTAGTAGGAAGAGCTCAGGGCTGACGCGCATGCTTTCTATCTTGGACACGAAATTCTTCCTAAGGGTTGAAATACCCTGGCTGCTGTGCGGTGGCTCTTTAGGACGTGAGCTTCAATAGCTTTTACGAACACGTAAGGGGTGGCCAATCCTTTCTGGGGTAGTAACGTGTTAGGACCGTCGAATGAAGAATCGTTGGTATTAGCAAGAGTTAGAAATGTCTTGGGTCAGAAGAGACTGTGAGGGCGTTGGAGGTTGGTAGGCTTGGCAGTCGCGTGTCATGCGCAAACCCTCTCGCAGCTAGGACAACGCCGGTGCACCAGGGTGGGATTGGGAACGTAGGGGTTGTCTAGTAGGGATGCTCGCCGGTCGTTCAAAAAAGTTTGCGGGGGTTAACGGGAACCCTGGGTGGGTTGGTAGACCTGAAACTGGGGTTGGCTCGTATCGAACAGGACGACAGGGGAAGAGTATGAGTGAGAGAGAGAATGAAAGAGTAGGGAGGGAGTGTGTGTGAAAGAGAGAGAGAGAGTGAGAAAGGGAGAGTAGTGGAGTTGCCCTGCCGAGAGTGAATGACTGAGAGCACAGAAGGGATCGATATTCAGACTCTTTGCCCCGTCTACAACACTATCGGACTCAATGGCGTCGCGACGCGTGCTGCTCCAGGGTGCAACTCGTCCCGGATGATTTCCTGGGGCTTGTGTACTAAAAAAGAAAAGGATTGTGAAAAAGAATCTGGACGCAACCTGCTGCAAGAAATGCTTTAGTCGGACATATTTTTCGAAAATGAATAATTTTGAACCATTTTTTGTTTCATTTTGAATATTTTAATTACGAGTGACTTTTTGAGTGATGCCAATTACGAAAAAGGCTTCTGAAAATATGATCATTTATTCTCTGAGATTTTATACCCATTTTGACACTAGGGAACGGTCGTTTTATAAACGTGGACGTAGGAAAATTTTTTTAAATACTTTTTTTACACGATTATATATTTTGATTGGATAAGGTTGAGCTTGGTCGTTGTCATTGTAACATGGTCCTTAAGGGAATCTCATCAATGATTATCGTCCTACGCCACTGATCCCCCACCAGAATAATTTTCTCTTTCTGTCTCTCTTTGCCTCTCTCTCTCTCTCCCTCCCTTAACTCACACACGCACGATCGTGCTCGCTCTTCTCACCGTCGCTTTTCCTATCCGCCTATCTCTCCCGTATCTCATAATACGAGGGTGTACCGGGTGGCACGAATGAAATGCATTATTCCCTGGCTGAATGATTATGCTTATCGATTTCTCTTGACTGGGCTGACTCATTATAAAATGGTCATCGTGTTCTTGACTTGTTCTGCTGTGTATGCACGCACGTTAAACACGTATGGAATATGGCTGACAATTAATACAGAAACGTGCATCATAATAGAAACAAGTCAATGCACCCGACGACATTGCCATGCTACGTATAAATAGAAAAAAAATGGCGGCTGTAAAGTTTACGCGATAATAATATTTTTTTTATATTTTTTAACTAGGGGTAGGTCCATCGTCTATACGGGAGGATCGAAATTACATTATTTCAGCTTGATTCCACGACGAGATAAATTTCGAAAAATCACACGAAGGAAAGTGTATAAATTTATGCGAATTTCTGTTAAACTATTTTGCTCCAGTAATATTAAAACTGACAGACAGAAATTCAACGGAGCGATAACGAGGAAAACTCATTGAAAAGACAAGGGTAGCAGTGCGCACCCTCTGACCCTCTTAACCCGCTTAGAACAATACAGCCAGAACTTTGATCTACCGTAGTACAAAGCAAGACTGGAATACCTACCCTACCTACACCTCAAGAAAACGTACGAAGTTGCACCAGGGAGATTGAAGAAATTTAAAATATAATAAAATTTCAAAAAAACAAGAAAATCAAGTCACTCCGACAAGGGTTGTTATCTCCATCCAAAACAGAAATTGCAGTGTAATCAACGTCGACGTATATTAAAGACCAGTGGTCGTACACGAGCAACAGGGGTTGACAGGTAACCAAGGGTGGTAGAGAATAAGAGAACGCGGAAGTAAGGAAATGAAAAATGAGAGAAAGACAAAAAAAGAGACAGAGTAAATAGCAAAAAAGGAAATAAAGAGGGGGGCAAGGAAGAGCAAAAAGGTACAAAGGGGCTAAATGTGTAAATTCCAAGAAGAGGGGTTGTAAGAGAACAAGCAACCTGTGTCCCCGTAGCTTTTCAAGTAAGGGTTGTTCCTCAGGGTTTCTGACGTTCGAAGGGTTCCTTCCCTTTCCTTCCCCAGGAGACCCCATATTCCCCGATCACGCGCTTTCTCCTCTATCATCCCTACCGGAATCGCATCCCCACCACCTCTTATACGAGTTCCACCCCCACTTCTCATCACCAGGGTGGGATCCACGGTGCAGCCGCGATCCCGGCCACCCCGTCAGTTTAGTTACCGCACCACATAAGGCATTGCGTTGTAGACACCGTTACCCGCAATATTATTACCTTACTTACCTTACTTACTTGATTCGTTAATTCGTTAATTCGTTCCCCCGTTAATTGCCTTACGATTACATTACATTCATCGCCTGGTTTTTTACCCTTCTCAAATATATATATATATATTGACATGATATATATATATAAATCCTCGTAATTCTTTCGTTCAATATTTTACACCCGTGAAACTAAATCCAACCGTTCGAGACGTCTACCTGCGTGATATCTTAATACGGACTACGTCGATTCACTTATAAACCAATACGAACTAACAAGACCGACCGAGAAAAAAACGAGACAAAGTAAAGAAAAAGGACGGAGATAAATTATGCGTCGAAAGTTCGTAGTTTCTTTCCATCGCGGCTTAGAGCTACTTTAATCCACGAGATTAATCAAACCGTCGGTTTACGAGTCGCGAATCGCGTACTTTAACACGAAGGAGATATATCGTGAATCGAGCGAGTAACCTAACCCGACCTAACCTGCAAAGGAAGATTTTCGAGGAAGATACTGAAAAGGGAGCGTGACCCGGGAGAGAGAGAGAGTGAGAGAGGGATCGTTTAAATTTTTTTAAATTTTTGAAAAAAAGGGAATATCCATGTATCGCAAGGATACGAGCTGACGTCGTTTACTTTCACGTAATTATTCTTTTCTTGGGATTAAAGGACCGGTGCAATATTTGTCTTTGATCGAAATTTTCATCTCGCGAGTAAAAGCAAAAATCTGTATGTATTAACGAGTGAGGGGGGGAAAGAGAGAGAGCGACAAGGAGAAAGATAAGGAAACGGGGGGAGGAGAGAGAGAGACTGTTTGTTACACGTTAGTATTTGCAACGTAGCGGTTTTTTAAGAGCTTGAGCTCGTTTGCAATTTTGCGAACCGATTAAAAGCCCGCCCCCCAAACGAACGACCATCGTCGTAAGAACCTACGTGTTCCGTTCTGCGCTAGTCAGCATCTTCCACCACTGATTTTCATCGTTAACCGGTATGTTCGTTTCTTTCTTTACTTTGTGTTCTGTGTCTGACTATTGATTATCGATCTATGTGTTGATCATATATATTTATCGATTATTAAGTTCACCGATTTTACAATCCCAATTTAACAATGCCTGTTATTACACTCCCAAATAATTTATCCATACGATCCAAATACGTTCCCGTGACGGTTGCACGTCCCTCGAAAGCCTCCGTCTATCTATTCCTGACACTTTCGTCACCTTTGACCTTTCATTTCCTCCAACCCTATCTACCGAGTATCCAAGTGAACAAAGAACGGTGTACCTCGACTCCCTATATTGCGACAAGAATCTACCCCAATCCGGATACCATTCCAGAGTCGAGAATTCATAAACATGGCGATCGGCATTATTGTCAGAGCGGACTGTACCTTCTCTGCAGAACTTTCCTATGGACGTTACATTTTCCTAGCGTCGGATAGCCTGAAAGATATTTAAAGAAAAAAGCAAACAAAGAATCCACAGTCATTTTACAATATTTTTGCCTGTAATCGTAAAGAGACAGTCTAGAGGCCTAATCCGCTCACCTAGCCAGGGTGTGGCTTCGGCACGCGCAAACGACCAACGTATCTCCACCTCCACCTTTGACTCCCACCATCCCTCCCATACCCCCCTTAACCGCCATTCCTTACTCCTCAGACCTCAAGTTCGCACCAAGATCTAGGGGCAATGCCGTGTAACGCTTTGCAATTTTCCACGGAGCAAGGCCGTTCCTTGGGCGTCTCTCTATGTCCATACCAAGAAGCCATCGGCTTCCGGTTATCAACCGGAAACTCGGATGAGACGCGTGAGTGCCGGCCGCGAGGCATCCTTTTCCTTTGGACGTCTTTTACCTGGATATCGAAGATTGACCGTGGCGTTTTAGCTGTCGAAAAAGATTTATCCGCCGGGATGACCCGATGGAAGTAACATAGTGATAGAGACTGTATATGAGTGAGTGAGGGAGAGAGAGAGAGAGAGGGGTGGGAGAGGACGGTAGTGGTGACGGGGATATGACGACGATGGCGGCCAAAGAGCGAGACGGAATATTCGTTTAGTCGCTGGGGCAGTACGCTTGAGTATTGATCCGCTACTGGGTCCATGTGTTGCGCGTGCGTTTTATACTATGGGGTGGAAATGACGGTTCTGGGTGGGGAGGACAACGCTAACCCAAGGCAAAGCCCAAGCCAAGGCAGCCAACTAGGCAGCCAGGCACAGACTCTGTTGGGGTTCATGTACCCCCGGGGTAGTTGCAACGCCAACCTTCTTCCCAGCCGCGCAGCCAACCAATCAATGGAGGTTCCACCTCCCCCTCCCCCCCGAACACTGCCGTATCTCTTTCGACTCCTCTTTCGAACGATTTATTATTTTTTACGTATGTTTGTCTATGACGCTTTTTCTTTATAGCTGTAATATTTATCAGATATATTAATTATTGGGAATATTACTTTGGTAATACGCGAGTCTGTCGAACGATTTAATATTATACTATTTTGTAGCGCGTAGTTGTTTTTGGTTTTAGGGACGTACTTTTTTCACGATGGATAGTTCTATCGTACACGTATGGCGTTAAATTGTATGTTTTTATAGTACTCGATTACTTTCGCGGTTATTCTTTAGCTGTTTGGCTTCCACGTATTATTAGTGGCACGTTGCTGCCGGCATTTCCCACGTTTTCAAACATATGGTAGAAATGCCGCCAGGTGGATTATTCTGCGTTGGGCTGTACCTCGTGTATGGTCACTTTTTGTTTTTGTGGTCGGGTAGCAAAAGGAGGATGGAAATTCATTACGTATGTAGATAACGAGCTGATAAGTAGATCCGTGGGTCTATACCTTTTTTAAACTTCTCGAACGAGGTGTCTGACTTTATTATTGTTATTCAAAATTATTCTCGTACCGACGCTTTGGTTTTGGGTGGGAATGTACATTTTTCGGATTGCCGGACTACCAGAATGCTTCTGGACCGATCCGATCGATCGATTAGCTTTTAATTGGCTCGAGTCAACAACCATCTAGCACGCTATATCGATTTTCAAATACAACGTGGTCCTTGCGTGAGTCGTTTGGGAGGAGCGCGTCTGCCATCTTTGAATCCTAATCGATTGTCTGTGATAAACGTAGGGATGGTATTATTTTGTCTTTATCTTCTCTTCTGGAGTACTGATCCTTTCTTGGTATCATCGAATAGGCCTTATCAGTTACTGATCGCAGTACTTGCAATCTTTGAGTACTTTTTGGAGGGTTTATTTTTATGGAACTTTTTTTATCTATTTTTCAGGTTATATTGACTTGGTACGTTTCTGCGGGTTTGTACTCTGTGAACCTCGCATGTTCAAATGCCTGCTTGAGAACCCTGTAAAATACCGGGTTCGTTAGCCTACAAGCAAAGTGGCCAACTGGTAACCCCAGACTTATAGGATTGGCAGCTGGATCGTGACTGACGAAAAAAAAAAAGGGTTGTTCATTTGTCAACCCCCTCGTGATAATCTGTAAGTCGCGGGATATTTTTCATATTGATATTTGCAGCTTGTGAAAAGCTTGTGTAATCAGTAACATTCGTAATATTAGAAATTAGTATTGCGGCTGAATGTACTATTGAAATGATTGAATTTCTTATTCGACTAATTAATATTTACTGAACGAGACCCTGTGTGGATTTTTAACGACGTCGGGGTATTTGAAAATCATCATTGACGGTCGTTATTAAATCTTCTTTTTTTTTCAAAATTTCACTGATTCTTTATCGATTTTCTTTTTCTTTCTTTCGATTTTCGAGAATTCCACGTAATTCGTTAAAAATGCCAAGCGACCTAGATGTAACCGGGCTCGGACGCGTTTTCCTATCTTTCATGAGTGCGGACGTGTATATTTATAGTGTTTATACGTGGACGTATTTATAATTTCGCTCGGGATATATAGCGTGTGCTTGGACCAAGTCGGCTAAGAAACATTTTGTCTCTAGGCTCGTAAGACGCTACTTCCTTTACTTTTTATAAAAACTATTTTGCCCATTCCTACGAAATTGTATTTGCACAGCGTTCAATTCCGTGCAGAAAATTTTTTTTGGGTTTCAAATCGGTAAATTAATTTCGACGCAATATCACGATGATGCGTTTCTCTTATTATTACGTTTGCCAATAAATTTCCTATTAGGGATATTTATATCAGTAGTAGTATCGATCGTGCGCATCGAATATTAGCAACTTTTTCTTCTTTAATTATTTTGAAAAAAATCTTATTACACGCTTGAGATATATGGGCAATAATTAATTAGTCACCCGCGAGGAAGTTTTGACGGCGTCCAATCATCGAGCATTAATACTTTTCTTCTCGCCATTTTTAAGCCAATACAAGGTACGTGTGGCTGGCGGTGGATATTTGCGAAATTGCGCAAACGAATAAATGCTGAGAGGACGAGCCGATATGGACAGAAATAATTTTGTAAAAGATTGACGCGCCTTGGCTGGCTCAGAAGCCAAATCTTAGTTGGTGCGTTTCGTCAGCGAAGCATAATTCGGTTTTGTCGTCATTTCATCGAGCGTCTCTAGCACTTAACCAGAAGGAAGGTCAGGGATCCGTTTAATGCGTCTATTTTGGATGTTGCTGTTTATCGTAAACAATTCTTCCGACTATTATGCGTAAAATCGAAAATTACTTGAAATCGATGAAAAAATTGATTCCACGTACATACAGCGAGCGAATAATTTGGCAGTGCAATTATTATTTTCTCTTACCAAATGGAACAAGCAAAAGCCGGCTAAAAATGTCTCGGACCATGTGCTTAGCTCGGTGGCACGTACGTCGCGTGCGGAACGCGCGCGGCCAAGAGTTCGCGTCCCCATCATTAGAAGAGAGCTTGTCAGGAAATCGCAGCGGAATGCGCAACAAAATGACCTAAACGTAATTGGCGACTAGTAAATTTCCAAGAATTCAAATGCAGATACTACGCGAATCGAAAAAATGTATTTCCTGGTAAAAAGCATAAATAATTATGGAAACAAAAGGTCGAACGTATGTGCGTTATTAAAATAGTAAAAAAAGATATATGGCGGTGCCCCCTTGCAGATGGTTATTGGTAGACCGGGGTGAGTACGCAGCCTAAAAATTCTCTAGGGGTAGATACGAAATCGCGACGTCGCGTCAGGGGCGTAATAAGAGGGTTCGCCGGTGGGGGGTCCATTGGTGGGGAGGAGAAGTGAATTATTGGCGGAGTACAGTAAGAGGGGATGAGCCGGCGCGGGAGGGAGGGTTGAGTTGTATGCCGAGTCTCTCACGACGATAGCCGAGCTCGTCCGAAGTCTGGCGCAGCCCGACCGGCGCGCTTTAAAACGTCCAGCGAGTTCAGTCTCTAGGCATCCCCCGCCCGTAACGTTGTTCCTTTGTTTCTTTAGTATAGTTATCGGTTTATTTCACGTTGCATTGTGCATCGGCCGAGCGACCACTACGAGAGTAACGGCATGGATGATATCGCGGTGATCAGTGACTGACAGACGGAGCAAGTGAGACCGAGCGAGAGTAACGGAGAGAGAGAGAGATAGAAAAAAGGGAGTGGAAGGGAGAGAGAGAGAGAGAGAAAAGAAAAAGGGAAGGGGATTAACGTGAGGAACACGAACGAGTCTCGCCTATCGCCGCGTATATAAATGCTGATCTCGCGCGACCATCGTACTTTTCTTTTATTGATTTTTCATTTTGTTCCGGGCGGCGGTGCGAGAGCGTGATAACGACGGGGAACCGTGTATTCGGCGCCGGTACAATCGTCAGTGTTCGGATTATAACGCGAGCCGCAATAGTTAGAACGTAGTGCTGCTCAGTAAAGGAGAAAAGAGGTAAGAGAAGAGCTTCGTGCTGCTGTTGCTACTGGAGTGAGTGGAGAGAGAGAAAGAAAAAGAGAGAATGATATTGTGTGTGTGTATGAGAGAGAGAAGCTGGTTTCGTGCGTCGAGCACGTGCGTGCGTGCGTGCGTGATGCGGCCCTGGCTTTGCTGCCGTGTTCAGGAAAGCCGCATGGGTGTAAGGGGGTGTTCCCATAGGAAATGCCGGCTGGCGGATAGACGGCTAGTGTCGAGGGGAAGTGAAACCAGGATTAGGACGACGGGAACGACGATGACGACGAAGAGGAAGAGACGACGGCGATATGTGGTGATGGTGATGGTTGAAGTGTAGGAAGAAGGGAAGTAAGAGAAGGAGCAAGTTGGAAGTCGGGAGTGGTGTGTGGCAGGCCGAGGTAGCCGAGAAGGGGTAGTCAGGCTACGAGGGGGGAAACTCCCGGCGACGGCAGAGACCGGGGGGCGCGCGCTTATTGATCGGTCCCGGCAACGCGATTTTCACGATCCGTCGCCATGGCCACCTGGCCATAGCCGAAGATCCTATCTATTCGGCACGGAAAGCTTAGCCGGCTGTTCTTGCTCTGATCGCCGAGGCTCCTTTAACTACAAATTGATTGTTATTTTTATGTAGATCCATAACTGCCTCACTTTGTTTGATCGAAAGTCTCGACGCTCCTGACACTGGAGATACCGGTGACTCCTTCGTAACTTCGTCTCTTGATTCCGTATGGTGCTTATAGGTAATATAGGGACTCCGAAAGAATGAAAGCGTCGGTGGGGTATACACGGAGACTCGAGGCGACGTCACGCTTTAGTTTTGTCTAGGTCTCAGCGACTGTGTATACTTTATTATGTTTGCCACCCCGCCTATCTTAATGTTTTTTTGTGTGTATGTACATAATACTTAGCTCTCTATATATATAGCACCGCGTAGGCATTGTCGTTGAAGAATAATAATACGGACGCGATTCAAAGTCAGGAGTGAAGGATACCTCGATGCTCGCCGGTAACAATGGACGCCGTCGGAGCTTATTGTCGAGTTCCAAATATCGTGTGTCGAGTGCGCGCTCGATCGATACGCTAAAAATACGAGGCCTGCAATAACCCCTCGTTACTAGTCTCGCCCGACCAAGCCTTCCCGCTTCCTTGGAAACCGTAGTAAAGGAGGCAAAATCGCCGCCTTTCACTCCGTTACGAAAAAATTTCGTCGGGCCACCTTTTCCAACGGGAGTGTCAACTCCGTTGGCCCGAGAATAGTCTCGATGCTCGGAATTTCATTACGGGAGAAAAAAAGCCAGGAACGTTCCAGCTGGTGCCTTTTGAAATATTGACATTCTTTCACGATGCTGTTTTACTCCGAAATAGATCGTCGGGACCTCCAATAGACTCTGTCGATTCCCTCTTGGCTTCGTTTCTTCATGACACACGAGACGCCTGAATTTCAATGGAGTAACGATCGCTTCCGGTTTCTTCGCTGTTTGTCAAGCTGCCAGAATTTTCACTTGTCTACCCTATTTGCTTATCCCGGATAAAGTCTTATCGCGTCATTCGTTATCATTTTTGGCTTATTTTTTTACACAGATATATATATATATACGCACATGTGTCCAGCCTCGAGACTCGTCAGTGTCAATGGGATTTAATTGAAGTATCTGAAATTTTTTATTAATATCGATCCACCCTCCCCCCACTCGCGAGGGTGACGTGTCGCTTGGCCGTGTGATTGTCCATTGTAATCAACCCAGCCAAAAATCACTGACGATTATTCCCGTCACGTGCCGATCGATACCTTACAGCCTCGAATTAGAATCCGAACAGTGAGAAATCTCCTAACCAATTCCCACGACATTGCCAATGTCCATATTCATATAGAATTATCGATCCTCCATATTGGACCCAACCAATTTCGTTCGTACACTCAATTTCAGTCACGATAAATATTAGTCCATTCGTATCTCTACGTAGAGACTCCATATCTATGCGGACGATGTTATTTAAGCCATCAGGGACGTTATTCAATAATTTAAGTAACATTCCAAAGAAAATCTAGATATCCTATCAGAATATTAATTGAACCAAAAATTTGTTGGATCGCTATGGTCACTTATTAATGTTACTTTTTGTTTGTAGATGAAAAGAAAATTCAGACAGTCCCGACTAAATAAATGACATGTAGGCTTCCTGCACCGCTTCCACCACCATCATCGACAGGAGAATTTTCCTAGGGTAGGGCAATCGGGGACAGCTGATGCGGACGTATGTCGAGGGGAAGGAAAAAAAAAAGGAATTAAAATATGTATACGCCAGTAGCTCCTGGGGACTGATATATGCAGCGTACACATATCTACATATATATATACACACACGTATGCATCATAAGCAAGAGCGTATCGCGGCAGCTGTGTGTACGTACACTGGCGTCCACCCCATAAACTTGGGCTTTTACCCCATAACTCCCCTTTATTCGACTCCCCATTCTGCCACGTACGCTCCGCACTCTTTGGACGCCTCGTGCTCCCCATAGTGGCCGAAAACTTTTGGGGTCCGAGGGGTGCCATGGGAGCCCTTTAAATGGCGACGCCTAAGGGTCGTCGCCCCCTTTAAACTATCCGGTTCTCAGTACCCTGTTTCGGGCATTAAACTAGGGTCGTTATCAGCCACCACGATTTCCTAGTGTACGTTTCTGGTATCGATGGCTGTACGTAATATTTTTTCTTACCCTACCGCCAGTACACTGCTGCAATTACCAATGTAATCCAGTCATTATAGAAAATGGCGAGTCGTCCTTGCACCGAGGCTAGAAATACTTAGTCTTCGTGGAATATCGTTTCGCAGTACTCCAGTAATTTTCACATTGCCTGGAAATCCACCCTGGAGCCTCCCCTTACTTTTGCCTTTATTTAGCATAGAAAAGTAGAGTGCTTCCCTAATATATATTTACTGCTTCTCGCGTGCTGTTTTTAAATATGCTTACACGTCTGTATATATGTAATATATCGCGTGACAATTGTTAAGGAAGGATTAGATACACAGAGCGTCCTTTGGACAGGTTATCTTTCTATTGACTAGCGCGCGCCACTCGGCTATTTATTTACGCGTATTATACATATACCTTCACTTGGTTTGTCTCGCAAGAGAGGCTTAGACCCTGATTATCTTTTGTCCTCTTAGTAATACTTCGTTATTGTTTCATCAGAGGACGTTTGTCGGACCCATTTGCATAGGGTTTGTATTTTGCTTGACTCCAGTAGTAGACCAGACGCTGGCGGTAAAGACTTTCAGCCTATATTACGTTCAATGTTACATCGGTTTACCTTTCTCGGGGTTGTATCCTATTTGACTTGAAAAAATTAATGGATAGATAAAGGATCGATACACATTAGAAAGTATTGTGGAAGCGATAGATTCTTTTGGGTGACAAAGACTCAGCACCTTTGGCTTCGGAATTATTCTTATACACTGAGTATACGTGTAGGTATAGTGCAACTACATAATTTGTACTGTAGATGGCACTGGGCTACCTCGTGGACATACGTAGCTTTTTTCTAGTTGACTCGTGACTTCGAATCCTTTTGAAATACTTCTTTTTTTGTGGTTATGTACGAAGGCGAAGCTCGCGTTTCTTAATAATTGTATTTATTTCTGCTTGCAGATTTCGTACGTAGTTAGACGACGTGCAAAAGGAGTGCAATGATGGCGAACGGAATGGACACAGTTGTGCAACAAAATGGGGGCTCGACCCTCGGTCAGACCTCGCAAGAGGAGTCGAAGACGAATCTCATCGTGAATTACCTGCCGCAGACGATGACCCAGGAGGAGATTCGTTCTCTGTTCTCAAGCATCGGCGAGGTCGAGAGCTGTAAGCTCATTCGCGACAAAGTCACCGGTGAGTAATGGCGTCGCGTTGTTATTGACAGTTTACATACGTTCGTTTTGAGGTTAGAATTAGATGGAGAAGCGCTTGGGGCTTCTCTGTAAATAGAACGAAAGATTGAAATTAACTGTGGGAGACACCTGTCAGTGCCAGGCACAACATAGTCGTTACAATAGCTAATGGGATCCTTTCGTATTAGCGTGTATCTGCGCGATGCCCCGGATTATTCCTTCGTTGTTCGAATACGGCGTGTCTGCCTGGAAAAGAGATGAAACAATGAATTGATAATTCGATATCGTTTGCGGACATTTTCAACGTGTTAGGGCATTTTGAGGGATTCGACGGGAGAACGTGTTACGGAATGCGGAATGACGATTATTGTTTGCATATATCGAAATCAGACGTAACAGACACCTGTCGATGACAGGCATCTCTCTCTCTTGTGTAATAGGATCTTGACTGATATCGGTGATTAGCATTTGGAACGGTGACACGGCTGTCTGTACTTTGTTATATTTTGTTCCGACCAACGCGGTTCTGTCTTGTTGATATTTTTATAAATATACGCAAATAGCTCGAGCTTCCGTCCTACAATGCTTCGTAACGAGTGAAGTAATCTTACCGAGGAGTAAATTCTTTTTTTTCTCTCAGATCATTTCCCTGATCCGCCAGAACTTACTCTCTCCGCGCGTTCATCAATTTCCGCTTTCGCGCCTGATAAATTGTGACTGTGTCATCCCGTCGCATTTGGATTCCTACGCGAATATTATCTAGATTGTCCCACGATGGATGGGTACTCTTGCAAAAAGGTTTTACAATCGGAATGACACTCTTTCTAGATGACGTGAAACAGTCGCAGCATTCCCTAGGTAAAAATGTGACGCAATACGGATCGAGAGAACCGAAAGCATTGTTTCGTATTCCCAAGAGTGACGTTTTGAGCGGAGTGATGCGTTTCCGCAGATGACGTAGTAAATGCAGGGAACGCCAACCCGACGCTTTTCACCGAATAACTTCCTCCCGGTGGATTTAATGATTTCGAGGACACGTATCCGGGGACCGGGAAGAAACTTCACTTCCGGTCGGCCTAACGAGACGCGTCCTATATTCCGCTCCAAACTCAGCCTCCATTTTCTCGCGACTCGCATTCAAGAATGCGGCGGTTATTCTCTACTCGAGGGTTGGCGGCCATCTTTCTTCGCGTATACGGACCGTGCGAATCTTTTAGCCATTTGTCAAAACTCCCCTCATCCACTCGACGCGTCTAGCTCCTACGTTTAACACGGCATCTTCATTTATCCCTGGTGTGTTTCTTGAATTGCGCACTTCACTTCCGGTATACTTGATCGTGTCCCAACACGACGGCTTATAAATAAATACTTTGGCGAATCACGAATCGCAGACATTGTTCTTTGACGGAAATGTCGTTACCAGCTTTTCCACGTCTGTTTTGCCGGCAGATACGTTTAGAATCGAGCCACAAGAGACGCGTACAGGCGTATATCGCTCGAGTCTACCGTTAAAGCGTGAAGAGATGTTTCTCCGTGGACGACGTCGCGACGCTATTTCGGTACGCTAAGGCGCGGGGGCGTCGTTCGGATTGAAGCTTTTGCCGGCGCACCGTGATCGTTTTATACTAGCATTATAATACCCCCTTTATGTTTTCAACTCGTTTCGTTTTCTCTTCCTGTTTTCGACTGTCTCTATTATCCTACGCCGCAATGGCGGACCAACCGATAGCTTGACCTTGCGTGACTTTACTCGCGCCTACTGAGTCCTTGGCCTTACAGGTAATCCTCGACAGGTTCCTTGCTTGATTTCAATGTACCACTCACGGTATCTGTCAAATTCACCAGATATATCCTCTCTGACGTATATTTAGCGTGCTCTGGAAGACGACGCTCATCCTCAAGGTCTTTCCTGGACTCGCGAGAAATTCATCGAGAATTTTCGTATTCACGGAGAAAATTGGCCCGCAGGGAATTTCTCGGGTGACGTCTGTCGACGTTTGCCACTCGTCGCCGTGAACTTCCTCGTCGACGCGTCGATCTGTCAATTTCACTCGTCGCTCTTGTCTCTCGTCAAATTGTTCCGTGTCGAAGAAAACTCACGCGCAGAGAGGAAGAAAGAGAGAGACACTCTCTCCACTCGATCAGCGCTAGCAGAGAAGGTCGGAGCATATGTGAACTGGTCGGAGCTTTTTTTCATGTACAAGTCACTGCTGTCTCTTTTCCCTTCTGAGTATATATATATATGGACTATGCCAATATATGCTGCTAGTTTGCCAGTCTCCTCTCTCGTAGCATTGATCGATCTCTCATGTAACAAATAGAGAAGTTCGATTCGTTTACTCCGAACAAAGCGTCCGACGGACGAGCGGTAAATAGTTTGACGCGAAGATAAGAATTTTCTGAAAAACAATTGTCTCCGTTAAGTGTAGCTAATAGGACCTGTAGAGAATAAGAGAGGATGGGGGGGTATAAATTCTCCTCAGGGAGAGAAAGATGAAAAAAATTTATGTAGTGAAATTGACATGTATGTTTTACCGTTTTGAGTTAGTTCGTGGTGATTTCTTATAGATGGTGCTGGACGTAAGAGCATACTGGGGTCACGGAGTCCGTTTATCGTTGCACGTTGACTGCAGACTTGATGGTAATCCGATATCTGATTGCAGGGCAAAGCCTGGGCTATGGCTTCGTCAACTACCATCGGCCCGAGGACGCTGAAAAGGCAATCAACACGTTGAACGGTCTTCGGCTGCAAAATAAAACCATCAAGGTGAGAGTCGAACGAGGATATCATTCTTATCGTATCCTCTTTTCTTTGGCGTTACGTACTAAGTACAGTTAAAAATGAAATAAAAAAATTGTTTTTCATCAAATTCCTTCAGGTATCGTACGCCCGACCGAGCAGCGAAGCCATCAAGGGTGCCAATCTCTACGTCAGCGGGTTGCCGAAGAATATGACGCAACAGGATCTGGAGAACCTCTTCAGTCCGTACGGTCGTATCATCACGTCGCGCATACTTTGCGACAACATAACCGGTAAGTCCTCCGACGTTGGCGAGAGGAGGGGAGTCGCTCTTAACCTCCGACGGAGACGATTTTCTCAATGAGTTACATGAAATCGATGCTATATTTGATTTTGCAGAACGTCTCGACTCGGCAGTACTCATGTTTGCGATACGTTCGCCGATTCGAGATGCGTACGATTAGACGCTCTAAGTGAACGTGTAATCTGATAATGATGATGATGATGATGATGATTAAAAAAAAATACGGGTAGGTGCGTAGGCCATGGGGTTATACTCGTTGGGGGTGGGTCGGTGCGCCTTCGTTTCGAAGAACTTGGAAAGAGTATCGTTGATCTTTTTTTTTCTTTTATTTTTTTCTTCTTCGTTATCTCGTATCTTTTTTTGGGCAATAGAATTCTTTCTTTAAATTTTCTTTTTGCAATGCCAAATCTTAGGCACGGCATCGTGATTCGCTCCGGAGAGCGTCTTTATTATTTGTTTCTGGCTCTCCGTCACGTCCGGTCGGAAATGACGCCTCGATACGTTTTACATGTATATATAATATAATATATATATATATACTGATATCGTCGCTTCGTTTTCAGTCTCTTCATTGTCCTTGTGTATTTCTTACGTTTTTATTTGATTTCTCGTACGATCGACATTATGTTTGAACTTCCTGTTATTCTTTTTTCTTTTGTTTTACGTTGCAACGAACATGCCTTTTATTTATATATATAATTTTATTTTATTTTTCGTTACCCGTTACAGCCTCATGGCCTCCATCTTTACCGTTACTTCTCATCTCCCTCTAAACACTTCTTACGTTTTCTCTCTTTGTTACGTTCTCGTTTTCGACGTCGATTCTTTAACCTGTACGTATATGCATTTGTGTCGCAAAGTTGCCGACACGACGTTTCGATTGTTCACTCGATATATACGTCACTGGCTTCCTCGTACTCGTCGGCCGCCCGGTGAAGTTCAATCTAAAAGATTATTTATTGTTCGCAGCGATCGTTACCTTATATTTTTGTCTATAAACGTTTGGCTTGCAGACTTTATTTGTTTCTCAGACTTCTCGACTCGAAAACTCGAACACTTTTCTCTTTCTCTCTGCGGCGAGTATTGCGCCGCTGCTGTTATCACATTTGTTTGCTTGATTATCGCTCACTCGCTCGTACGCTCCTTTACTCGTTCACTCGTTTTATCATACGTTCGTTCATTCGTTCATTCAGTCATTCAATCATTCAGTCATTCAGTCATTCCACTCGCTCACTCGCTCGCTCGCAGACTCCAATTTGTCTTTTTAAGACTCGATTGTTGGCTAGGACGAGCTTCTTGTGAGAAAGAGAGAGAGAGAGAGAGAGGGGAATGAGTGATTGGAAGAGTGAGAGAGAGAAAAGGAGTTGTTGAGAGAGGATGAGATTTGAAAGAGAAAAAAGAGAAAACGGGTGAGAGCGAGAAGGGAAGAGAGGGAGAGAGAGGGAGAGAAATTTTTAGCATAATTAATCTCGATATCGCTCGCCTCTAATTTCGACAATTTTTGAAATTTGTTATTGATATTGTTGTACCCCGACGATGCCGGCAGCTTCCAATGTTTACTGTTGAACGCTTTTGTTTCATTCTTTTTTTTATCTTGTTTTTTCTGGGTTTTTTACGTTTTTTTTTTCTTTTCGTTTTTATCAAGTTATCGTCACTTACAGTACTTACATTTCCACTCCATTCCCAAAGAGTTTCAATGATTACGCGCCAAGCGTGCTTTGATTGAATCGATCGAGTGATACTTCATCCGGTCAAGAAAAGTATTGTTAGAAAGAAAAAGAAAAGATAAAGTTTCGTTTCGGCGAATTACCAGACGGCTGTTGTATTTATATATATTTTTTTAACGCGACTCTTTTACTTTGCCGTTAACATTCGAAGCTGTTTCGTGCTCGTAAGCGATGTTTTGAAAATGAGATTAAAGAAAAATCGACGAACCGAAAACGAAATTTCACGAGGAAGGCAAAAAATTAACGCCTCATCCTCTGCCATTTTCGGCAAGGAACGACAGAAGAATTAGGGGCGGGCGACGAACGAGCTGTTTTCTAATATAACGAGATATGATTTTGCGTTTCTGTTTAGTACGACAGTTTGTGACTGGCGGCGGAGACAATTTGCCCGGTACGTAAATCATAATTTTTTTCCTCTTCTCCTAGTGACGAAACAAAATTAGGCCCAGAGGCAATATTTAACATGAGAAAAGTCAAACGTAACAGAGAAATATCGACAGACGGTTAAAGAGAAGTCGGAGGAAGGACAAAAATTCAAAAAGAAAGACAAGAACTATGCTCTCGAAGGGGCGACAGAGAAAAGCTCTCGAGAATTGTCGGTGAAAGAGAGAAAGAGAAAAAAAAGTACTAAGAAGACAGAAAGAAAAGAGAAGAATGCAAAGAGCTTGAGAAAAAAAAAGGAAACGGAGAACAAAAAAATGCGTTTGTTTGGTTTGTCGATTTGCTTGCCAAGCCGGGACAAGATGCGCGTATTTGCTTCTTCTTTACGTCCTCTCTGACACACAACTTGTACAGTATTATAATAACCGATCCAGAGTCTGGCATCCTCCTAGCGCCGTTTGTGTTTGTACTGCTTGACACTCGTTTGTTATTATTATCGTTATATTATCGTTATATTATTATTGACATATATAATCCGGTTCTATGGAAACTGTCTTGCGCGCACCGAGCCACTCGCTTGCCTACGTCGTTAATTGCTTCACGACGCTAATCAAAAGTATTTCCCTTATTGACTCACGAAGGCCTTTTCCGCCCGACGTTCCATCTCTCTCGTTCTTACTGTCTCTATCTATCTATCTATGTCCCTCCCTCTTTAACTCTACCTCACTCACTCGCTCTATCTATCTCTATCACTGTCTCTTTCTAACCCCTATAAAAATGCGAATCCGAATCTCTCAATCGGCATTCGTCAATTCGAGAACGGAGATGGAGAACCGGATGGAAAAGGCATATCGGTAGAGACACTCGTTTCCGGTGGTGTGTTGCGCCCATGGAAGTAGCCGTATTTTGTTACTCGTGTCCTGCCGAGCTTAAATGGGGTATGTGTGTTAGTGTGCCTAGGCGTATAACCTCTGCTAGGGGATTCCTTGTTAAAACGGGATTCATCACCCGAGCCTGCTGATCTCTAAAAACTTTACTTGCTCGATCGCAGAACGTTTTTTTTTCTACATTATTCGCTTAACCGCGCCAAAGTATTTGAAACACTATTACGTGGATCAGCAGAACGTCACGGTGATTGCTTCGATTCACGATTAAAACGTCCCCTCGACGCGATAATTATTATAGCAATTGTCCGTCGTGTCGTTGCAATCGTACGTATTGACATTGAATACAGCGCGAAGGGACGTTTTTCTTTTTTTTTCTTTTGATCGTGAATCGGCAAGGCTTCATTGGAAGCTACTCTGGCCCAGAGTAGTCTCTGACCACCGTTGTAACGTGACGTGACGTAACAAGCGATACGTGACGTCAACGTGAACGTTAGTGCTGATGCATCGGGGTGTGTGAAAAATATGTAAATGAAAAATTAATTAAAAAGAAAATGAAAGAGAAAAAATTTCGCATACGCGTTCACTCGCTACATAACAAAACTACTAGCAGTCGATAACTATCCGTGGTGCGCACTAACAAGAACCCTCGCTTACCGGCACGGTATTCTCTTTCTGTCCGTGACATTGGCAGGCCTGTCGAAAGGTGTCGGGTTCATCCGGTTTGATCAACGGGTCGAGGCGGAGCGCGCCATCCAGGAACTGAACGGGACCATTCCAAAGGGTTCGTCCGAACCGATCACAGTCAAGTTCGCAAACAACCCGAGCAACAACAACAAGGCGATACCGCCGTTGGCTGCCTACCTTGCTCCACAGGCCACACGTCGATTTGGCGGCCCGATCCACCATCCAACCGGCCGCTTCAGGTACATTCCACTGTCGCCACTATCCAGGTACCTACACGCCTCTACTCGCTCTACCCAAAGTTCTCTCACATGCCGGATCGATGATCGTTCGCCTCTCTCCCTTGGCTCCATTCCGTCCCCCCGTCTCTGTACAATTCATTTTTATATCCGTCTAAGCCGTCTGTCCCGGGCTCTAGGGTCCCTAGACTCTCTAGTCCCTTCCCTTACTCGCAATTACGATCATCCTTCTTTCCTTGGTCCTCTCTGTTCTCTTCTTTACTTCCAATACTCGTATCCTTTTCTTGTTGATCTGTTTGTAAATACTACCTCGTTTATTATCCATTTGTCTATCTGTATTTGTAATCTTTTGACATGTCTTTTTTTGGGGTACTTCGTTACCGTCCTTATCAGTCGTTATCCATAGAGATCATTACAAATATTTTTTTCCTTTTTACTAGTTTTTTTCCCCTTTTTACTTTTACTCATCTCTTTTAATTGTCATCCGGTTACTACTACCGGTTTGTCCTATTCTGAACTTTACTCGATGGTACCGCGCAATCTCTCTCTTCCAGTGCTTTGCTTTGTTGTCTTTGCTCATGATCACTCGAGTATCCTAGGTCGATGATCTTTCGTGAAAGGGTATAGTCACGGCGCTCTCGAGGACCCCGGCGACGATACCACTCTGGAAGGTATGCTTGGCCAGCCAGGCTATCCTCTGAGGTACCGTCTTCCGGTTCCCCTTCGCTCTTTGGCTATCACCCTTCTCGTGTACGCCGGATGCGCCCTGGAAGAGAGAGAGGAGTCTCGCGAGGCTCGTTGCGAGGTTCCTGAGGATAGTCTCGCCTATGTGTTTATAAGCTACGGACGTACAGACTAAAAAATTCTTTCTGTCAATTTTCTCGCAAGTACCTTGCGGTTATTCGTTGCAAGGAATATAATATATATATTTTTGTTTAATTCTCAAACGACTTTAGTCTGTACTTCCGGTAAGCTCGCATGTCACCCGGAACCGCCTCACTACTTTGTCGGCCTCTTTAACTCTGCACTTGTGATTTATGTATTCTCCTCGCGGGAAGGTTCATCGTCTATCGTCGACAGCCTACCCTAACCTAACCTCTCTTTTTCTCGTGAAAATTTCGCCGAGCGATGGAAGAGGGGAAGTTCACGTCTGGCAAAAAGGAAGATGGAGAAGATTCGTTCGATTTTCGATTAACGACCCTTCTTTCTTTTTTGTTTGGAATTGCCCTAGATAATTAACGATCCTGAGCTTGGGCGAGAATGATGGCTCCATGGGCTTTTTCTTTTGCTTCACGAGAACGTTCCACGAGCTTCCATTCGCTCCGGGGCAGAAAACACGGAGGAGCAAGGCACACAAACTTTTAATCTTCATCATAGTTGACGTACCGTAAAGCTACAAAGTCAAAGGGTCGAATTATTCGAGTATACTCTCGGACCGTGCGACTGGCCTTAAGGCTGATTCACAAACTTGCACGCTCTCTATAGATATACACGCGTGTGTACGTTCCGTTTCGACGTGTCCCTAGAGAAACGGTGCGAGCTGCTTGAAGTTTCGTTCAAGTACTGCGAGAGTATATATTATATATACCCGTAGCTTATCTTTTTCTTGTTCTCGGGCGAAGTAAAGAAAAGTAACAAAGGAATGACAATGATATTCCCATTACGTCCGTTTTTCTTTTTCATGAGTTGCGTGTGTGACTTTATATCACTTTTTATTGTTTTTCTCCTCCGCCGTGCGACGTACCTCGGCGACGTTGTCCTTTACTGTCGCTTGCTTTTAGCCGTTACGCTAGACCTTTTTTGTGTATGTTTCGTTATCAAAATCGAGGACGGAGAGTTTGGTGCTCGGCGTAGATAAAAATTTATGTCAAAATCTAAAGAAAAAGAACGAAAAAAATATTAAGAGGAGAAAGCACGAAATCCGTCGGCTCTCTCAATTCGGAATATATCTCTCTCTTACGTTGTTGTTTTGTGTTTTGTTTTAGCACTGGCAAGACCATGCTTGCCATTAACAAAGGCTTACAGAGGTCAGTATTTTTTTTCATATCATACGTTTTGATTTTTTCGGTTTTTCTTTGTTCTGTTGTGTGGCTTGGTTCGTTCGATCGTTTGTTCAACTTGTTTTGCCTCCTCGTTACTCCATTCTTCGACATCACTTTCTCCCAATACGTTTTGTAGGCCGTTTTCTCTTCGTCTCCTTCCACCCCTCTTTTTTTCGGCCACTATCCCTTCGCTCGTTCATCTTCCTCAACCTGCACCCACCTTTTACTATTTACTTCCCTCTTTCACTATCCTGCTATTTCCGTTATCTGGACAGTGCGCAGTCTTTTTTTGTCATAGTGTTAATTACTCTAATATTATGTCTTAATTAAATCCGAATCCTGAGACGAGACGAGGGTAAGATTATTTGCTCAGCCGCCATTGAGAGGCTGGAAAAGCCCAATTGACAGGAACAAAGGGACGAACAATCGAGATCCGTGAGTTTTTACTCGAACGGAAGTATAATCGTCTCGTAACAGATGGCGGTTTATGGTTTGTAATTTCTTGGAAAACACGACTGTATTATTGGTACGTTTTTTTTTATTTCTTACTATTTCATTCGTATTCTCATTTCGAGTTTACACGTTGTAACGAATAGTCAGGCGGGCGATTGAGTCAAGCGGAATGGTAACGAGAGAGCAGAAGCAAAAGAGCGCCTTGAAAGACAGAATGAGCGAACATACAGACCCGAGGGAAATAGAACGGGAAAAAAATTTGATTTTTCGAAAATCCATAATTTTCAAAAATTCATTACAGATAGGTCGTTCTCTCGATTTCTAACGATTCTTCGTCCGTGTCGATAATACTTTTGTTACTCAATGCGAGTCGTACGGCCACTGACGTCATAAACTATAATCAAAACTTTGAACTTATCACAAATCCAAAAAAAAGAATTTCGTGTATCAATTTCCTTTCGGTTCAATTGTTTCACTTTGCGACGAAATAAAATTACAAAATTTCTCGGTACGCGCGAATCATTTTTACCGATGACGATATCAGTGAGTGCCAGGAGTCTCCTAAGCGGGTTGAAAGTGACGCAATATCCAGACGCGTACAAATAAAACAGAAAACGATCCAGTCAAAGGGAAGTCTCCTTGGCTGTGTTGGGGGGGCGGCGTATACGTTACGTATGTAATAAAACGTCGTTAGGTAGCCGCGATAACGCAGCCATCTTTTGTTTACACTTGAATACATTAGAGGCATAGACGCAACCCCACGTGTGCCTGACAGAGTCCACTACGTTGACGTTGTACAGGTCGCGAAGTGACAGGTCCACCAGCCGAAAGTCAGAGACATCTATTAGCACGCGAAGGCATTAAACAACTGAAGCCGCCATCTTTGTCTAAGCCAATGAAACAGCCACGTTGTAAAATTCTTCTATACATCAGCGATCATTCAACGGACGTTCGCTCGATCCTAACGATGCGTCCTTCCCCCGTCCTCGACGTTGCGTCGTACCGACGCTACGACGCCGCGACGCCACGCCTGCTTTACAAAGACCCACGAGATGCTCGCAGCTATGATTCGTCCCTGTTCGTTTATTAGCGTTTTGATTTTCGCGCTCTTTTTTTCCTTTTGTTCTTGCCTGGTATCAATTTTTTTGAAAATTTTGTTTCGAGACGCTATACTCTCTTCAGCCGCACGTCTCTGTCACTGGCTCTAATTTCCGTTTAACAAGGAAAATGCACGGACATACGTAGAAGGTTACAGGTAACACGCGCGCGCGACCATACACGTATCGTTATACGTAAACGTAGATGCATACACAAGGTCAAGTAGTATCTTCTTGTTGCGTAATAATCGTGACGTAATTATGAATGAATGACGGATTTTTTTTTAACGAATGCCTAACGTATATTGATATGCGGTGTCTTCGTTGTGATCGAGTACTCACGGTGATGTTGTCCTATTTTAACGCGGCTTGTGACGTCAAGTAGGTACGTAGTATACTCTTACATACGATACGTGACTGTATTACGTATTTCATTGCATCCACGTATGATATGCGTATCGCACGAATACGTTTTCAAAAATGTTTTTTTTTCTCTTATGTTCAAATTCAAATGCATTCGAGGATCTATTTAATCGCTGTTACTTCTGCAGGCTGTATTGGACGCGTTCCGTCACGTATGCGAGGGCGAAAAATATTTTGCGCAATTTCTGCTGAATCCTAGTATTATGGTCGACTGCATCGTTAGAGGCAGTGGGTAACGATATTTTTATGCGTCTTTGCGCAGGTGCATCATTGCAAATTTATATGCCACATATGTGGATAGGGGTCATTGGTACTTATGCGTTTGTGACGTTGTACGGCGCGGTATATTTATTTAAGGGTGTTTCTATGATGCGATTTTTTTTTTAATTACACGTATGCGTGGTTTCTGCTAGATACTTTTTTTTTCCTTTCACTCGGCATGATCTTTTATGGGTGCGCTTGCGTGTGCGTGTTGATAATCATGGTGAAATGTATTTTTTTTTGGTATTTCGTTGAAAATTTTCGGAATTTACGGATTGAGAGATAATTTTTTCTTTTCGTTTGGAAATTTTGTGAAAATTTTCGTATTGCGTTATGTTCGCAGTAGTGAGAGACAAGCGAATCTTCATATTTTCTTTCATCGCCTCGAAACGTTTTTCTCTGAGATTCGTCCGTGACGCAATGTGTTTCACGCATCCTCACTGATAAGTGCAGGATACGTGAAACACATTGCGAATTGTTCTTGGGCGTTTCGCAAGAGGCGAAACTGAATGTTCCGTACGTGTGCAAAATTACAGCGGGTTACATCGACGATATAAAACCTGTCAGAGTGACGAGTAGAGGCGAGAAAAGAAATTGTTTGGTAAACGAGAAACGTACGTGGATAAATTTGTATTTGCATTTTTTTTTTCTTATTAGTGTATACGCCGGTGAATGGATGTTTACCAAAATGTCGCAACGCGATGATGTAGTGCAATGGTTGGTTGTAGGGTGAACAGTAAACACTGCGATTGGTCCAGTTAATGCTATTAGTTCGTGCCATTCATTGCTTGTACTTTGTTTTTTAGCAATTTTTATTAAACCAATATTTACCCGTCGGACTACAAAATGCAAGATAAATATTACGCCACGTGAAAACTCTCTGTTTGCCTTGACGTTTAAATTTTCTTGAACGATCGCTAACGCGATACGAAAATACTACGTTTTTGTGTGAAAAATATATAATTTTGTGGTAACTTACGAGATAATTATTTTCTCATTAATATATTGACTAGTCTTGAGTATCATCGATAACGCTTCTTGACGTCACAATTTATATGGTATTTTGTATTAACTGAACTTTTTGTTTCGTCTCGTTGCTGTGGCAGTGCTTATTAATATACACTACGACAGATTTTTTTTATTGTAGTTAATCACTTTTTTAAATACGTTGAAAAAAGGGAGGAAGGTGTTTGACGTGACGTTAGGTAATCCATAAGCAAATACGTATAAACTGTCAATAGGGCTTTTTCCAGTATCACGATACATTGAGGCGTAATTTTAAGTCATTAGGTACCAGCAAGTACGTAAGTTGTCTGGTTGTATAGCCCGTACCATAGTTAATGATAAACGGGCACTGAGCTTCCCGTGAAGCTTTTCGTCATTTCGTCGTCATTAATTGCTCTCTCGCTCGCGTGACCAATCGATGCCGTGACTTTTCTTTTTTAATGAAATTGTGAGCCTGTACGATTTCGCATGGCCAAGACTCAGGACCGATAAGCATTTCCGGATAAAGAGACGAGAGCGAAGCGACGGGAGCAAAAGGAAAGGAAGGGCAAGCGTCTTAAGGAATCTCGGGAAGGATAGGAAGGACGATGATAATGGAATGAAGAAATTAATAAATAAAAAAAATTGAAAAATTGGCGAAAGGATTTGTGGAAGAAGCGAGATGATGTTGGTGTGTTGATGGGAGCGATGTCCGGATGTTCCAGGTACAGCCCGCTGGCAGGTGATCTACTGGCGAACTCGATGCTACCAGGGAACGCGATGAACGGTAGCGGATGGTGCATCTTCGTGTACAACCTGGCGCCGGAGACCGAGGAGAACGTCCTGTGGCAGCTCTTCGGGCCCTTTGGCGCTGTTCAGTCGGTTAAGGTGATCCGTGATCTGCAGACCAATAAGTGCAAGGGCTTCGGATTCGTCACGATGACCAACTACGAGGAGGCGGTTGTCGCGATCCAAAGCCTGAACGGGTATACGTTGGGCAATCGCGTGCTCCAGGTTAGCTTCAAGACGAATAAGAGCAAAGCCGCGTAGGACGAGTGTGCAGATACGGCAACGATAGCAGCAGCGTACCATCAGCAACAAGTCCAGAACCTCCTAGTCGCCAATCACGTCAACGCCAGGAATAACAACCCTAGCAGCAGCAGTAGCAGCAGCAGCAACAGCAGTAACAGCAGCCGCGGTATCCACGTCGTCCATCACGGTCCGAACCAGGAGCAAAGCTCGAAGCCGTTCATCCAGCAGCTGGAGGCTGCGTCCCGGTCTCTCGCCGGTTGGCCACCTCGGGAAACGCAGCAATCTCGGAACTTGCCACATCCAGGCATCTGCGAGGTTTAGTGCGATCAAGATAATTGGAGGAGTGTTCTGCTGCTTCGTACTACGTACGCCACACAAGGATTGTACGGATACAGTACGAATAGTACGGATGGTCACCTTCACTCTTCCTTATCCAAGGACGGCACCTCGATACACTCGACGCTAACTTGCGGCTCGAACGCATCTTGTTCCCTCCTGGATCCGGACGTAGTCGCCACCACGATCGTCACTCGATATCATTGACAGGCGATCGTGGGCTTCCGGTATGTCCGCGAGAAAAGAGTAGGTCAATGGCTTAGCCGAAAGAGGGTAGAGATTTACTGAGAAAGAGAAGAGGGTTAGATGATAATGATTTTTTGTAGGGGTACAGGCGGTTCATGTAAAGGTGTGTTCACATTATTAAGATGGCTAATAGATACGAATCAGGATTTATTGCCTGTCGCCACTTGTAACGATCCCTTTTAATGTTATTGCTAACAGGAGGGAACGACACTTGTTCCCTGGTTCTCGTATCCCCGCGATCCTCATCCGCGGTTGCGTATTTATTAATAATTATTACTTGACTGTTTGTTTATTGACTACCGAGGATCGCGTATGGGCTATACGAGGACCTGGACCAGCTGGTGTTCTCTCTCTTGTCGAGTATCGATTCGCAGCGTGAACAATGAACGTGACCCCGATGGATCGCGAGGAGGGAACAAGGCACGCCCGAGGTTAAGTTTTCTCGAGAAAGGACGAGGGTGCCGTCTTCTTGGTTGATAGTTATGGCGTTTATTAACGAAAATACGTCGTCGTCGTCGTACGCGACGCGTCTTGACGCGCAAACGAAATGAACCTTTATAAACACGGTGTGTAAAACTTTTCCGCCTGCGAAATCTCTGTACATATTTTGATTTGTGTATACGTACGCGCCCGGTCGCATCCCTTCCCTAGTCGCGAACGCGCGCGTACTTATATACGTATTGTGCGTACACGAATGATACAAGGGTATATTAAAATTCAGACACGCATGACACACACACACAGGACAGACACGCGTTTAACTCGGACACCGCACGCACACGCGAGACACCACCCAGGACACGGCGACTACGAGGGTCGGCCGGGACACGTTGGAAACGTAAAGACAAAAAGACAGAATTGAAAAATTACAAGAAATATGTACACGCGCTCTTCTGTAATATACGTATTATTATATGTATTGGTACGCGAGCTGCGCGACGCCGTGCAGTCGCGGGCGATCAGGGAGAATTTTTGTTCTCTCTGATCGCGCTTCGCGAGAATTCGAGGCGATCGTCGTCGCGGTTCTTCGCGATTACGTCGCGCAACTCGCGGGTTACGCTGCAAGTGCATAATACACAGTTATACATACTCGTTTATGTATAAGTTTTAGAGTTAACAAAAAAAAATTGGGGGCGAATCGTAAACACAACCGGGCCGTGAGCGAGGACGGGTCTGGTGTACGGGCTGTATCAAACAGGTATTATTAATTAAGGAAAACGTAACGTTTAACGAGGTCGGTGGGATTATACTAGAGAGAGGAAACAAGACGAGCGGCGTTTGTAAACTTAGGGACTTGCGTTGAGGCCCATTGTGTATGGAGGGTGGGCCCTTCGGGACTGACTAGGAGTTGAGCGCAGTTCGTCGTGGGACTCGGCGAGTCAGACACTTAGACGCTAGGCTTGATTTATGCCCAATTTTTGTGTAATCGGGATCCAGTGGATGGGTCGGAGGTCGGAGAGGTCATTCGTTGGATGATCGATTAGGAAAAGTGTGGAAAAAGGGCGGATGGAAGGGGGGGAGAGTCAATGATCTATTGAAATACAATCACGTGTACCACTTATGTATATGCCATTGACACAGCCGTAATCGCGATACAATTATTACAATTACTTGTGTGGCTTTATTACGCGCGCGTAGTGTCACTCTACGTGCGACATGCTGTGTTCGCACGGATTTACGTAATTTCACGTAATGTATGATAATCGTGGAGTCGAAGAGTGCGCACGAGCCGGAACTTATTGTAACTAGTTACAACGTGCTAGTCAAAAGTAAACGTAACTGTTCACCGTCACGTTCAAAGTACTTTACTGCATATGTTTATTAGATTATTCGCGTAGGAATATAAGTGAGCAAATACGACCTCAAAGAGTTGAGTGGCGAAGAGAGAAAGAGAGAGAAAGAGAAAAGTAAATAGGGACAGAGAGAAAGAGATACAAGTAGATAAGAATCAAGTCGTCGGCGATCAGTTAATCTCTCTATGGCAAATATTCGCGAGGTATGTCTTTTCTCTTTGTAAAGATCTCGGTCCACGCTCGATCGTTGCTCTCAAGGATATCGGTATATCCCTTACAGTCATTTCTTTTTTTTTTTCATTAAAATTGACAAGTCAAGTTCTTAAGTGACGCGGACAACGATTGTGACGACGACCGAGATATTACGTCTAGTCTTGATACGTGCAAAGGAGACGTGCGGTAAGCATCAGCCGCGTTGCAACGAAACACACCAAATAATTGAAAGCAAAGAAACGGAGGAAAAACGGATATACAACGTTTTTTTTTTACGGCTAGACTATAGGAAATAACAAGGAAAAGGTAAACGGCGGTTAATAGGCGTCACTTCATTTATCGATTCTAGTTCCGTTCGATCGGCCGATGTTTCTTTAGATAATTTGGTAGCTATAGCGAGTAAGCGACGGTTGTCATCGTTTACAAAGATGCGGCTACGATGCTGCTAGAGAAGAAGAAAAATCGGTCGCCATACTTATACACGTCACTTTTGGAAATCGCGTAAAATTTTCTCGATTCGATCGACGATTTTACGCGAATTCCATTAATATCGAGAAAAACGCGCGAGGCTGAATTACCGACCGATTTCGAGCGTGATCAGCGCTTCGGTTTACCGAACATATTATTATTATTATTATTATTATTATTACAACTATTATTATTATTATTATTATACTTAGTAACGTGAGAGAATGTATTGTGTCTTATTTAAGTGGATATTTTTGTGTCTAGTCCGGGAGTACGAGAGAGAAAGAGTGAGAGAGAGGGAGAGAGACAGAGACGCGTACAGAGCTAATCGCTCTGTAAATTTTTCTGTCTAAATTTTCACTCCCCTCCTCTACTCCCTTTACGATCGTACACCCGACCCCCGTGATCTCCCCCCGACCTCCCCCCACCGCCACCACCACGAGGGGATGGAATTACTCGAATCATCGAATTTCCAGGATATTCCTCTCATTTAAATGCTATTCACTTTTTTCTAGGTTTTATTTTATTTATTTAACGTCTATTTACTTAGTGTTGTCGCGTGATTAACTTAGAAAGAGAGACTAGTGACAGAATAAAAAGAACGTGAGAGAGTGAGAGAGAGAGAGAGAGAGAAAGAACGTGCAAGTGTGTGTATGTGAGAGAGAGAGAGAGAGTGAGAGAGTTGGTACAAAAAGAAGAAAGTGACGCAAGGCGTCCGCTTGTAAAGGAACGAAGTAGTGCAAATTCAAATAGCATCGATATACGATATACAACAAAAAAAGAAAAAAAGATACGTGACGTTTGATAGGTTCTACGCCGTGAAAATTTAAATGCCACTTAGATCATTTCTTATTCTGCTTATTTATCGCTATTACTATTACCTCTACTATTATTACTTACTACTTACTTCTACTACTACTTCTACTACTACTACTACTACTACTACTACTACTACTACTACTACTTACTACTACTATTACTATTATTATCACTATCTTCTTCTTCTTTCTGCTATTATTATCATTATTATTATTATTATTATTACTTTTATTATTATTCTCATTATTATCCCGATTACGCCGAATATTATTAATGTCATCATTGTCGTCTTTATTATTCTTTCTATTATTATTACTATCGTATATTTTTTGCGCCTCTCTTGTGATTATTTTGTAGTAGCCATTTGATACTTTATTACAACTTACTTACACATCACGTACTTACATTACTCATTATTTACTACCCACGAGTTAACTACTATTCCTATTTACCGCTGACACACTTCTTGCCTCTATGCCTATACACCACACGGGAAAACCTATAACTATCACTACCACCACCGCCACTGCTACGGATTATTTATTTATTTATTTAATTATTATAACATACAGCAATTATGTTTTATTTAAGGATTAAACTGATTTGTGTTTGGTTCAAGAGTCGTTTGTTTTATTTCAATTACGAGTTTCTTTTGGCGTATATATATATCCACGATCCTTCATTCATACACGATCCGTGTACGTGATTAATCGGCTGCGTTCACGGTACCTCAGACTGTTCGAATTGAATAACCATTAAAGCGTGTCTGTGGCGAGTTTGCCAAAGTCGTTCGAAAAAATGGCGTCCCAATATCATAAATCTCCACGTTTCACTCATCTATTCCATTCCAATCCGTAATCTTACGCATAAATTACCATGCGTAACGATAATGATCGACTGGATCGACGTCCCTTCATAACATATCCCAATCCATTCCATCGATTTGCATTTTGATCCTGCAACTATCCAGTATTAAAAAGAAAGCGCGTTACATACGTTGTCGGAAACGGGGACGTATGATTTCTCAATAAAAAAAAATCATTTTCATGACTCGCGAGTCCTGCGACTTACTGGCAGCGCGATGTATCTAGACTGTATAGATAATATACGATTAGCATGGAGTTGCCGGAACGAATATACGGATTGCCGGGACTCTAGCGAGCTACCGGTGTCCAAGAAACGCACACGAGGTCGAGCAGATTATGGGACAGATCACGAGGGTTGTTAGTTCGCGGGAAGAGGAGGGGGAGGGTGGGTAGGTGAACTTTTCGATACGCACAGCGCACAATATATATGTATGTCAGACGACACAAACGAATCTTGAATGGCAGATTGATAAGGAGGAGCGGTGGGGAAAGATATTACGGATAAAAGTCGTACAGTTTTCCTTCGTTCAAGGGTGATAACACGAAATGAATTGTTGTAACATCGCCGACGTGTTTTTACGCGAGCCCAAGCCCCGGCCCAACTCGCTCGCCGCAATGATCTCACACGAATAAAAAAAAAGTAAAAAAACACGCTAATCTACTTAATATAATATTACATATGATTATTACGTTAGATATATTATGTGTATTGTATTTATGTCTTAATAATCGTTGTTAGTTATATTGCTATGATGATGACGACGATATCGAGGAGGACAAGGACGGTTGACGATGATTAATGAATGCTTTACGATTGACGGTGATAGCGATGACGATTAACGATTACGCGGGAGACACGACGATCGTCCGTTTCGCGATTCTGCCGATAGGGGCGCTACGGAGCCACGGAACGAGGATGCGATATGTTTGTACCTTGAAAAGTGGATGACGGGAAATGTGATGACGAACGTCAGTGACGAATTCAGGGGGAGGCGAGACGTACGAATACAACGGGAACAGAAAAAAAAAAGATGAAAAATTCAGACACGCACACGGGATACAGAGAGACGTTACACGACCACACTATACACACACGATACACGTATACGAACGTTAATGGGACACATATACACACGCGCGCGCACTCTGTGGCCGTTTCCGATCAGTTTTGATTGGAACGGGTTAAAAAGTAAAGAAGCAAAATGAAGGGGAGAAAAAGAAAAAAATTGCGAGGATAAGACGACAAATCGGGGGATGAACAAAGATAACAAAAAAACGTTTTAGCTTATTTGTCTAAGGTATATGATATTACATTTATTGATTATTATATTAACTATTAGTCACATTATATTATTGTACTACTACTTAGTACTCGTACTATTTATAAAGTCTCATTAATAGCGCAGAAGAGAAACCAAAAAAAAGAAATAATACGAACGAACGTATTTCGATAGAAAAAATGGCGTGGATGCGTGCGTGTGCGTGTGCGCGTGTGGGCTGTGTGAATGCGTGTCCTAATATGGTTTGTTTGCGCGAGAAAGAAGCTCTGTGCGTGGTGTTTAACGTTGAGGAGAGAAGAAAAATAAGTAAGAAAGAAGAAAACCAAAAAAAGTGAAAAAAGCAGCGTTGGAAGAAAAAAAAAAATCCAAAAGCATCGCCGAGCGACGCGAGCGACAACGCGACGTGTAATAATAACACTATAGCCTTAGCCGAGGGAGTCCAAGTGGTGCTGTAGTAGACAGAGAGATTATCTTCCCTCGTTATCAGTGAGAATTCCTTATTGAGATGAATGACGGTGACGTGACGAGAGGTCAAAAAAAGAAAATTCTTAACGTATTGCTGAATCGCGACTAATCAGCTCGGCAATTAGGATCTTCTCGAAACATCTCTGGACCTTGTAAACAGTATCGGTCCTCGTGCGACAAGGTTAGGATTATAATAACGATTTTTAAGAATTCTATAAGAAGAACCAGCCTCTCTGATTCGTTTGATAATAATATTTGCATATTGGCCTTGTCGTGCAAAGGTCGATAAATGAAAACCTGTAATACCGACTGATCAGCGTCCAGCTTAAGATCGTGTCCGTCTGTCTGACCGACATCTTTTTCTAAAGTCCTTCACAGGGACGCTTATCGAGTTCACCCTATATGGAGATTATTAGACGTAAGAAAATGGCGGCGGTTCACTGCCCTCGAGGATCGTGCAAAACGGCGTTGCCTCGTTGCCGATGTAAAGTCAAGGCACGAGGCAACCGAGAGAATACGAGAATTAGGCGAAACCACAGGATATATGAGAGAGAACTGAAGAGAGTTCGTGAGAAGGTGAATGAGAGAGTGAGAGAGAGAGAGAGAGAGTGCATATGCGTTATGTGTGCTTGAGTGAAAGTATGCGCGTGTGCGCTTGCGTGTAAGAGAGACAATTAGAGAGAAAGAGTGCGTGAAAGTGTGTGAGCTGGACAACAAATGAAAACGACAATTTCGTTCGAATAAACATCGCGCCCTCTATGTAAAATTCTTCGATTCGCCCCCCGTTTCCTGCCCCCGCTCTGCCCAACCCCCTTAAAAACATAGCCAGTACCCATAACACCTTGGACCTTGAAACCTGAAGTCCGTAGCAACATCACCCGATGCCCATGATAACAGCACCGGATATTAAGATATCAGCATCCAGGGTACGAAATAGGAACAGGGGAGTAGGAGTTATGGAAATACGCGGGTGCGGTTGCGGTTGCGTATGCGCAGATGCCTTGGCAACGGAGTGTCAAATGCATTTCGGTCACGCAGCTGCGCACGCGCACGGGCCAATCGGACGCAACGGAGCACATGTCCGGTCGTGACTAATAAGTGACAGCATAACAAACTCTAGCTCACTGTAGGCCTAACTAAGATATTAACGTACTATCTAAATTAAATTAAAGAATAATGATGGTAGGGAGACTAGAGGGTGGGAGTGAGCTGGTGAGGAAGAAGAGGATTATGGGAATGACGATGGCGGAGGACTGTGTTAGACATAACCAAGTAACTCCGTAAAACGAGCCACAACGATCGAAACAAAACTGAGAATGCATTGACCCTTTAAAAGAAAGAAAGAGAAAAAAGGGAGAGAAAGAGAGATGCAAGAGAGAAAATACGTGAAATAATCTATAATCTTCTTTACATGTTTTAATTATTCAAATTATTATTATCATAATTATAATAAAGCTATGAATTAATTAATTACTTAATATCTATAAAACTATTTAAATAACGACAAAAAAACACGTGGTAGCTAGTCTGTCAATGGGTGTATAATATATTTCATTACAAGATATTATAGCGATACGAGCTACGCGGAGACGCGGCTATTGTTTCGATGATTAATTGAAAATGGCGGCGCTCAGTTTCACCAGGGGCTCTCCCGATTATTTCTTACGACTTAGATAGGCCCGGATAATTTCGGTCCGCCTTGCGACGACAACGAAAGACGACAGAATTCAAAATGGCCCGAATTTCAATAGCATCGTCGCGCGCGACGATTTCGAATTCTTTCGAGGCTTTTAAATTGGCCGATGGGAAAGGCGAAAAAGAAACATGGCGATATCCGATATCTCGCGGAATCACCCGAAGTCGCCCGAGCATACACGAGCACCGCTGTGCGCGTCTTCTTTCGGTTTCGTTTGCAGCTCTATATGTATATCGGTTCCAGTAAGAGTCCCCTCCAATCCATTATATTCAATGCGAACGAGGTGACTCATCGCGGGCCGTCTTTTGCGCTGATGATGACAGGGAAATATGATGACACTCCATTCCGTGACGAACGAAATAATTTATTTCGATCCCTATGTATTTACGTATATGAAGTTTAAAATGCGATTAGACTACTATTACTACTCGGCTAGTTTTCATTGGCTGTTATACGATACATTCCATCCGGTTGTGAAAAGGCTCACGTATGCCGTCAAGACTCAAGGCTTCAATGCCGTTAAAGACTTTTTCCTGCGCGTTGTTACTTCCGTTTGATTCTTCGAGCAAACTTGAATGAGATTCTTGATGCAATATTAATGAGTTAGATTGTCACTTTTTATCGGAAAACACGTAAAGCGTGACGCGGCAAGAGAAAATGTACACACGGTGGCAAAAGTGAAACGAACATTTCACCCTCCCTTAAAATACATTTTTCATAGGATTTTCCGAGAATTTTTTTCTCGTCACTCTGAAATAAGACACGGGCTTTTTGATCCCTACTGAATTTTCAAAAAATATTCAATCGAGTCATTTCCTTTCATTGGAACTATCAATAGACAGTCGCCGTGGTTCCGGAAGTGAATGATTTAAATCTATTAAGACGAATCATATGGTTTATGTATAGAGCTATGATGATTAAGTGTAAATATGTTAAGCAAAAAAATTTATTTCTAATCGATGCTACATACGGGAAGTGTTGCGAATATTCCATCTAGATACTTTTATCAATTTTTTTCTAGCAAAAATATATCTCTTCGGATATCGAATGTATTCTTATCAATCTTTATTAAACCACGGGCCATTATCAGTACTACGTAAAGATTTTGTTTACATTTTTTGTGTGCAAATTTTCATTATAAACATTAACTCCATCATTTTACGATTACTAAATTTTTTATCTTTATCAATTCCTAGTGTCTTCTGATAAGAATTTAATATTTTACGAAATTATGTAAATTTCCCGTATTTGCGCACGTTTATCAGTAAATTTTGGCGTTCGCATAAGACACTCCGCACAAAAAAGAAAGAATGTAGAGAGAGAGAGAATGAGAAAAAGAAATTTGAAAGAATGCTCCGAACAGAAGGGGGGAGAGAGAGAAAGAGAGAGCGAGACAAGGGATTAGAGAAAGGTGTATTGTATTTATTGCATACAAATGTGTCTATACTATACAGTATATATACGATACATATTGTACACAGCAAATACAGTATATGTACATATATATACATAAATAATATAAAAAAAATAACAGTACGGTAACGAATCTACCCCAATGACATTAACCTAAAGAATATGACGAATGAAATAGAAAGAAAAGGTATAGAGAAACAGAGTGAGAATGAGTGACTGTCGTTTGTGCGTTTTTGCGTGAATCGGCGAGTGATTGCGCGCGAAAGAAAGAGAAAGAGAGAGAAAAAAGGAGCATGAATCACTCAAGAGAGAGAGAGAGATGTAAAGTTTACGAACTTCTTTTAATAATTTACGTGGTGTGTTATTACGCGGTCAGGGGTCAAGTGGCCGTAATGGGGTCACAAAATATAAAGGATAATAGAAATTGTCGGATTAAGCGTTGTTCCTTACAAGAGATTTGCTGGTAAAAAAGGAAGAAGAAAAAATTGTTAACTTTAGAACGTGTTGAAGGTGGTATTAGGTAGAGGTGAAATAAAAGAATTTGGCGGGAGTTTGAATGAGGATGATGATCAGTGAGAAAGATAATGACAGGAAATGGGGGCTATTCGTGCTAATTAATGTTTAAGTGATTTACGTGGAAATTCACATAGTTACCGTCTCAATTTCAAAAAACCGTCTGAATTTACAGAAAGAGAGATTCTAACGCGATAATATTTACATATTGACATAGAAAATGGCCGCTCCGATTACGTATCCACATTGTGTGCCAGCCTACTCGGCGTTGAGTTCAGTGAGAATTTGAATTCGATATTTAAAAAAAATCGTTCAAGTCGAATTTGAGTTCGGCTGTGAACGCGCGTTTATTCGAAATACTCAATACCGATGCAAAGAGAAATGCGAGATTGCTATTGTTTAGGGGGGGATTAGGGTATAGGGTATATATAGAATCTAGAAAAACAAAATGAATTGGACGTTGAGGTTATGTCTTTCAAAGATAATATTTCGAGAGAGAGTGAGAGAGAGAGAGAGGCTGGGTGAAAGTAAAGGATGGCGAGAAAAAAAGAAAGAATGAATAACTAGACAAGGACTATGCTCACGGAGACGTCGGCGTCTCGACGACTGACTCATAGTTCACGTCGGGGACGTCCGTCGTTACAGTCAACTATAGGTTCACGGAAGAAACAAAAAGAAAATAATAAATAACATACTCATACCTTAAACCTCAAACCTATTGAATATCGATAAATTGCGTAAAAGAAAATGAAGGGAGAGTACGTAAAGAAGAAAAAAAAGTAAAACATGTGGATATTAATGAAATAATGTATTTTATGACGGGTTTATATGTAATAATAACGATACTATTGTAACGATAATTGACCACTATGGTGTAACTGTACTAAATAAAAAGTATAAAAGAGTAACGACTACTGCTAGGAGATTACTTGGTGTGTAACGGGATGAGTCTGGCAAGAGCTGTCCAAAAGATGACGTCATCAATATTAAATTGTGTAATTAACGCGACGATCGCGATTCCGCGTCGCTAAATCGTTAGCGAAAAATAAATCGCGAATCTCGTACGACGAAACGTATCCAGCAGCAGGAATAAGAAAAAAGGAAAAATACTCGAAAATTTCGTGATATCGAACGTACGCACGTCCAACGTACCAGAAGAAACGTCATCAGCGCCATCATCGGCATCAAACGTCGATACCGTATCGATACCGCCGATATCAACGCCACATCCCAATATCGCTAAAACCGTCGGACGGCTCTCGTAAAAGAAAAATAATCTCTTAAAAGAAAGCTATCACAAGAGAATCTCGTGCTTCAGAATCCACGGTAGACGTAAAAAAAAATAACTCCCTGTCCCCTACTCTTCGTCCTACTCTTCGTCCTCCTTTTCTTTCCCCTTTTGCAATTTCAATCCCAAAACAACCCATTCATCGTAACTCCAGTTTTTCATTCCTTCGTCATCCCTTTCCAATCTATTCCCCCTCTCCGACTCCGTAAACACTGCACAAACTAGTTGATAAATGCGATAGTCGCTCGTACTACGTATTACCATGATTTTCATCGAGCAGACGTAAACAGAGAGCGAAACTGCCAAGAGAGGAATCGAAGAGGATAGGAGAGAAAGGAGAGGATGGGAGTCCGTCGTGAAGACGAGAATAAGAACGAGGAAGGATCTCTAACGAGAAAAACAAAAAAACAAAGTAATTTTGTAAAGGGGTGCGTGTGAACGACAATTTGCAAAAAAAGAGAGAAAAAAGAATAAACCCTGATCCAATACAAAAACCAATGGACCGTTTAAAAATAAATGAAATTTTTTGGAAAAAAAACGTCGGATTGAAAAGTCACTAGTGGAAAGGATGTAAAATTGGAGAAATGAATTTTTCCTAATGATCTTTCTCATTAAAATTACGTCGATCTGATACGGATCGTGATGTATCGAAGAGTCTGCAAAATCTTGCGTGTCTCGCCTATTATTAGATACGTGTCCATATCGTCGTAATAACGTGTCGATAGTAATTTCTCATTTTGTCTTGACAGAGCCATTTCAACATTTTCTTTTCCCTCTGGTCACAGCGCTCGAAAACTCAAAAAGAGGGGTCTGAGTTGAGCCGAAACTGTATAACAGAAATACGTGTATAAAGGTACTATATTTCATTATAATTATTATTGTTCGCAAAACAATGTTTATTGACAGCCGGATATGCTTCCTCTGCATGAGAGAGAGAGAGAGAGAGAGAGAGAGAGAGAGAGAGAGAGAGAGAGAGAGAAAGAGATAAGAAATAAGACTATCGAAACACTGTTATAACGTGAACGCATTTTTTCTGCCAGACAAGTCACACATTGCGTACACGCACACTCTCTCTGACACACACATACAGACACGTGACACACTACGAAATACGCATAATGCAAAAACACAAAAAAGCTAATTAACGTAATGAGGTTCTCGCGAAATGAAAAATACGCGAATCGCAAAGAATATATGTGGGGGGAAAACATTTAAGACGTATGTAGAGGGGAGGCAGAGCGACGCGCGCCATTATTATCCGTATGCTCATAATAACGCTCTCGATGATCTTTCATGAATTGAAGATGAATGACAGAGGAGAGATAAAGAGGACACGTGCATGTTTACAGGCGTATTTAAAGAAAAAGAAAAAAAGGAACGAAAGCGCCCGTCACATTGTTGATATAAATTGCGATCCATGATTATTACTACTTACGAATATAATTATTATCTTGCATTGTCTAGTCATATGTTATTATTGTATAACTAATGATATTAATTATTAATTACCCTGTACTACCTAGTCGCATTATGTGTTGCATAACAAGGAAAATGGAAAAAAACGTAAAAAAAATGAAAATTACGATGACAAACAAAAATAAAGAGACACGCACGAGAGGGTGAAGCGAATAACGAGTTAATAATGTGTCAGGAGCAGCAAGAAATATAACAGTAAAAAGTAAACGTTCCGAGAGAGCGAGAGTGTGTGAAAGAGAGCGAGAGAGAGAGAGAGAGAGAGAGAGAGAGAGAGAGAGAGAGAGAGAGAGAGAGAGAGAGAGAAAGCGTGCGAGAGCGAGAAAAAACTAGAGAAATAGAGAGAGAGAGAGAGAGAGAGAGAGAGAGAGGGAGCGAAAGAGAAAGAGAGAAAGATCCTTTGCAGACGTAGTGAGCCGAAAAACCGGTTGACTTATAGTAATTTATTTCAATTTTAAGAGATTACGTACAAAACGTGTACCTCTTTGTAGTATACGAATTGTATTTTCTCTCTTAAATCGTTTTGATAAGTACGACATTACAATTATATAAAATCGAATCTCGATTCTGTCCGAAGATGGAAAAATAATGGTGAAGACGAGTGTCAAGGGTGAATATAACGAGTGGTCGATCGTGACGAGGATGAGCAGGAAAAATTGGAAAAGTATTTATTTAAACAAAACGGAAAACATTTGTTCCTGTGAAAGTGTTGTCGATAACGTGGAACGAGATAAGAAAGAAAAAAGCAAAACACGTAGGCTTTCACGCGGAGAAAGAGAGGATCGGTAGGCGTGGTCGGCAGGGAAAAGTAAAGAAAAAATGGCGTCGATACAAATCTTAATTACTATGACTCCAACTGGACGCGAGCGAACTACAGCTGCTGGGATATTGTAGTTAAATATTGTCGCGATACGTGCATACGCAGATACGTTACGTTTGCAGGAAAATGGTTCCGTTCGATAGGAAATGATTTTCTCTTGTCGTAATGTGCCTGCGCGTGGATTAACGAGTATTAAATATATGCGGGGGCCGTGGAGAGGAGGGACCTTCCTTCATAGCGCACCAGGAATATAACTGACGTCTCTTCGTCTTTCGATCCTCGCTGGACGGCGCTTTTAAAGATAACTCTGCTCGCAAAAAACAAATCAGAACTTATTATACTTTACTGTATAATTCGTCTTATTGCGTGTGCATCGTCTCTCCTTCCTTCTTACAGTCGTCCACTTCCGGTAATACGTAATGTCCTTCTTCTACAACCGGATACCAAGCATTCCTTGATTCATCGAGTTTCCATCTTTTTACCGTCCTACCTTGAAATCTTCCTTCCTGACAATTAATATTCGTCCTCCTTCTCCTTCTTGTAAGGTCCTGTCCTTCTTCTGCGTCATTCCATTGTTTCCTCCCTCCCTCCCTCCCGAGGAGAGCTCGCGGGCCCTATATTGCAATATTTGTACTTTTCCATGTTGAAACCTCGATATACAATAAATTATATTAACAAACTTTGATCGGGGCATTTTAATCGTTGTCTGGGACATATGGGATAGTCTTACTTATATGTAGATGCTTAGATTTGTTTCTTGTTAGTGGATATTTTTTATTTCCTTTTTGATTGCTTGTTTACGGTTTTAATTATGGGATAAGTGAAATTAAAGTGGACGTTTTGTCATGTTTATTTTTGTTTTATTAGAAATCACATTAATTTTTGTAATACAGATCGGTCACTGTTGTCTATATATATTTGCGCCTATTGGTTTGCGCGACGTTTGGGTAAAGGGATAATTTTTTTTTATTGAATAGTTTTGTTTCTTTTAATCAGAGGTTAAATTTCATGGCAGCAGTTTGACTTTCAACACGGACGAGTAAAGACGTAAGTTGTCCATAGTGAACCGTGAGATGAAGCATTATAGGATATCGATGGAGTTGCATTATGAAGGTAAGGAATAAATATAAAAAACTTAATCTTTTAGTTACTGTCAGTTAAGATATAATAATCTTAACACAAAATAATCTTCAAGCATCTGAGATCTGTGTAAAAGAAATATATACAGTTTTTATATCGCTCGATATTCATAACACTTGTAGAATCGTACATTTACGAAAGGCCATAGGTTATTTGTGAGGTTGTCCTTTTCATAATGATGGAATATAAAATTCATTTAAGCTGGGAATCTTCGCGCGATTTTATTCCCAATTTAAAAAGCACTGAGTTCGAATAACGTGTCATACCGCACGAATAATGCCTGGTTAATGTAAACATAGCAACGATAACAAATTGAATTTTATGACTTTCATAAAATTCATATGCTAGTGCATTATTGTTAACTAAGGTTTTGTACCAGTCGATAGATATAAATTAATTATCTAATAAAAGAAAACGTTAGAGGACTCTTCGATAAACATGTAACTGACATTTATATATTTACATTTCATTTTCTTTGTTTCGGAGCGTACTCTAAACCTCTAATGTAGTTCTTGTTAATCTGATACTTTCCTGAAATAAGTGAAAGACATCTTAGTTTGCAAATTAGTGATCTGTTTTCAGAATAAATATAAAATAGACTGATTACTCACCGGTAAGTAACTTATATACATAAAGTACTTGATTCCCCTGGACAAGCACACTAGGTGTCTTCTTACCAGGAACATCCGTAATCGTCGCGCTTGCACCAATGCCTTGACACTCCTTACTGAATTCTTCGAGCTTGATACCAAAAGTCTCCAAATTATTAACTAACGTAACCTATAAAATGTACAATACAGACATTGGAACGAAACATCATTAAAAAATTTTACTCTATAATTGCAGTACAACAATACCTTTTTGTTTCCAGAACGCGTAGCAACAGTAATGTCAATTGGTTCCAATCGTCCAGAATGTAATAATTTTGTACCACCGACTGTAATCGCATGTGTATGCGTCATACGACCAATGAACTTATTTATTCCATCTTCCATGGTTACACTAATTTGATGTTCTTTGGTACGCAATACACCGGCCAGCTGAGGATTTAGATTTAATATCCTGCAAATGATTTAGAATTGTGTAACATAACTGTGAAGGTTACTTCAAGTACTAAGAATATGATAAACTCACTTTCCATCTTGAAGATTTTCTTTCTTCACGTATTCGGTAAAACATTTTCGTACCTCCGCTCTTGTTAGAACGTCACCTTTTCTGCAATCACGGTATTGATGTGAAATGACATTTTTTAGTTTTCTTAAATTTTACAATATTGTAATCGTAAATCACGAAACGCATCTCGACATCTGACTTGCAGAAAAGATCCTGCATTGTCTGCAATTATTGTATTCAAGTAAAATGATATTATTCGTATTGTATAACAATATACTTACTCATGTCCAAATTTCGATAGTATAGGAAGTACATCAGCAGTGACTCTATAGCACTCAGAAACAATTGGTGCATTTGAGACAGCCGGTTCAGGTTGTGGTGTCTCTTCGGTTACCACTAATTGTTTAATTAATGGATGATCAACCTAAATGGAATAAAACGGTGGTTGTGATAAGATTGAAAATTATTAATTTATCAATAAACAATGATTACCTTTATGGATATCAAACTTTCAACACCTTTAAGAATTGAGGTATCGATGACCCCTTTTGCCTTCATCGATGCTAAAAAGACAGATAGTTTTTTGAAGCTAGATTTTTTGACATCTACACTTTGTCCTGGAGGACAGACTGCTATTAAATGATTTTTAAAGAAGTTTGATGACAACATTGGTAAGTCTCCTTTTTTGATCGTTGTCTTACACGCTTTGAGAAAACAGTACTCTAATAGATTGTCCATTTCTTGAACAGGATCTAATGCTGGTGCTGTCTCTTCAGCCTGTAGACTTTGCGTTGCATCTTCGGCAGGATCAATTGAACTTGCCTGTTATATTAAATTTTTTTGAATATTATGAGTGTTTTATCAAATGAAGGCTACCTGTACAGAAAGTACCTCAGTATTGTTGATAGCTTTTGATTCCGATGAATCATTACTAACGTCCAGAGCACCTATCCTGTCTGACAAGGACTTGTGTTCTTGTACTGTGCCTTCTGTTTCAGATAATACATCTGTGATGTTTGATTCAGCTGATGGTTTAATATCATTGTCTTTCTTTTCTTTAATAATTGGAGGACCCAAATTGGGTCTGATTGGAGGTTTTCCTAATTGGCAAAGCATATCGCCTATTACATGAAGGATCTCCACACATTTTCCTCTTCCTGCACACATATATAAGTCTTCACTATTGTGAGCAGTTACTCCAACAGCAACAGCAGCCTAAAGGAATTAAAAGTATTATTATATTTACCTTCTTAAATTAATAACAGTTCTGTACTATCAATAGAATGATTACGTACCTTGTTTTCTTCTGTGTTCACATAAACAGGAGCTTTCTTTTCTAGTTTTCCAAATGAGTATAAAGTTGCTGGACCTTCCAGGACTAATCCAGGTAACATTAAATCAGCACCACTACTTAACTTAGGTATAACTGCCTGACGTGTTGTAAAAGCATATAACAAGGTAGGATGATGCCACAGAGTGAAAATTGTTGGGAAGAGCTGTGGTTCTATTGTATCAAATTCAAAGAACATTGGCACTTTAGCAACACAGTATAATCTACTCAACTGGCCATTGTGTGTAACAATTTTCAGTGTACTTATAGCTTCTTTCTTTGGTAATAAATTTTGCACCTGTTCCTCTGTTAAACTGGGAAAAGCCTTTAGTATCTCCTCGCATAGTTTCTTCCTGCAATGATACAATGAAATACAAAGGACTCAAAAATAATCATGCTTGCCTCAAAATTGATTAAATTGATTAATTTCAATTTTCTCAAATAAAATACACTTAACCTCTACCTCTGAACCGTCTGGTAAAAAAAATACATATACAAAGGTACATCTCACTAACCTTTCGGAACTTTTTAGTTGTGTATTAGATTTCACTTTAAATGGTTTGATGAACATTGTGATTTACTCAAAAGCTGCTGGGGTGTTTAATAGTCAAATAATGTATCTGTCAAATACAGACTTCGTTGCCTAACTTTCTAACCTCACTGAACCTCATCCACGCATGCACCAGGTTGAGAGCGTATCAATGGTCGAGACGCTGATGAAGCAAAGCGCACCGGCGGAGTTTCTAAGGAAGTTGTGTGGCTGGCAGTGGTTTCTGCACAACACAGTCGCTAAAGTAGAGTAAGTTTTTGCGTCCATGACGAATTCGCAATTCTTTTCCTGCATTCAGTGAGATCGATTTCAGTCCATAATTGCTCTCTAGGAAATTGAATTTTTAGTTGATTTTCCTCATGAAAATCATGTCACACCCCCTAGCGCAGTTGTCAGGAAGTACAGCAGGCTCTTAACAGCGCCATCTAGCGGATTTGGCAGAAACTAACGAAAAACACTCCGCACAACATGGATTTTTTAGATGATTTTCCACGGGAAAATCATTCCACGCCCTCTAACAGAATTGTCTGGAACTACTACATGCTGTTAACAGCGCCATCTAGTGGACTTGGTGGGAACTAACGCAAATTACTCTCCGCGAAAATGCATTTTTTGTTGATTTTCCACGTGAAAATCGTTCCACGCCCCCTATTGGAATTGTCTAAAACTACTGCAGACTCTTAATAGCGCCATCTAGCGGATTTGACAGGAACTAACGAACAACGCTCCGCACGAAGATGCATTTTTTGTCGATTTTCCACGTGAAAATCGTTCCACGCTCCCTAACGTAATTGTTCGGAACTACTGCAGGCTCTTAACAGCGCCATCTACGAGAATTGGCAGGAACTAACGAAAAATGCTCCCGGCGAAAATGCATTTTTTGTTGATTTTCCACGTGAAAATCGTTCCA
>JARQST010000573.1:1057893-1100670 GCA_030142225.1 Pachycephus smyrnensis
GCATTTTTTGTTGATTTTCCACGTGAAAATCGTTCCACGCCCCCTAACGTAATTGTCTGGAACTACTGTAGGCTCTTTACAGCGCCATCTACGAGAATTGGCAGGAACTAAGACATCACTTAACAGTCATTCGTATACTCATACCCTATAGACGTATAATGATGAAGCTCCTTGTTGCTTATCACTTGTAACATTGTGTACTCGTGTTGGAGATTATCGACGAAGTAGATCACTTAACGAGTTTTAATGAAGTTTGTAAATAGGGCGGAAAAACAAGTAAAAGGATAATGATTGATAAGACAAGTGAAATATTTTTAATGTTTTATTCATATTGTAACGGAAGCAGTCTTCAAACAAATATAACACGGTAGTGTATACGATTACATGGAATAAGAAGATACATGCCGGCAAGTGCGTTCGAGATTCTAACGCGTTAGAATATTGGCAGGAATAGGGCGGGCTGTGGTCCCGATGATGTCGTTTCGTATAATTCGGAGGATGCTGGAGGATTGTTGCACAGCCCTAAACATACCAAATCCAACGAGCATTCTAATCTCGAACCTGTGACTTGTAGTTGTAAATCATGAACGCGTAAGAATGACGCAATGACTGCATATCTCTTCGTACACGTCCCTGAATGTACAGCGAAGCTTATTAGCGTGTAAGGTGCGCTTGCTATCCGTGATATTAATACAATCGTATATGTATAACGACACGATATGCATTATGACAAACACACAGAAAAACACAATGTTCCAGAATAATTTATACAATAGGTAGCGATAATAAATGAATCGTCAATTTTTTACATTATTATTTTAGCGATCACGCGACCGCGCACTTAACGCGCGCGGCTCTTCTTCATCTTCTTCCCATTACTTCTTCCTTTCAAACTATTTTTCGTTCGTCGTATAGTTTCGTTACGTCATCCAGACGCTGAAATTACAAGAAACATTGAATACAACGTGACAAATGCACAGAAGATGGTCAATACATGGTCATTACTGCTGATGGTACACAAGAGGAGACCAATAAAGACTCAATAATATTGCAAGACAAAAACTTACTTTATCGAATAATAATCGTCGCGCGGAGTATATTCAGTGGCGACTGGTTCAAAGGTCACCGGCACCGGTGACATTCAGTGCGAAGGCTGCATTTGTTTCGCCTTTCTTGCCGATTGCGCGGGCTGAGTACTGACCTACGTCACCGACCGTGCAGGATTTGATACGCACTTCGTAGGACTTGTCGCCGTCCGAACTGAAGTGGTACCTGCTGCTGGACTCGTCGATCGGTTTACCATCCTTCAGCCACGTTACTAGAAGTACAAAAAATTACATCAGTTGGTCATTCAGCATGTTTACCACTCGACCAATTTAAATAAATTTCTGATGCGAATACAGATAATTTATCTTCTCGTAACTGGTACGATTACGTACCTTTGAGGGGCGCGGATTCAGTCTGGCAGGTGAAGCTAACCATTTCTCCTTCGCTCACGGTTGCCGACTGCGGGAATGTCGTGAACATTGGACTCTTGGGCTCCTCGTTTGGTACTGTTTGCAAAAGAAATGTCAAACGTTATTTTTGCACGTATATGGAAAACTGTTCATGCAATCAAATTGCTTAAAGACTTACCGAGGACGTTGAGAGTGCAGGAAGAGAAACTCTCTCCCGCGTCGTTGAAGGCTTCGCACGTGTAGGTGCCAGAGTCTTCGGGGAAGATCTCGGCGATATTCAGCTTATAGATGTTAGCTTCGTTCGTGTACTGGAAGTCCTTGCTGGGTTTGATCTCTTTGTTGTTGTGGAGCCAGATAACGTCGAACTTCTTAGCGCCGATGATGCGACAGCTCAGGATCACAGCCTCACCGTCTTTCACAAATTTACTCTCCAGATGATCGACGATCTTTGGTGGTTTGTCATCGCTCTTCTTCTTTCCAGAGGCATTTTCCATAGCTAAAATTTAATTAATAAATACCTCGTTCACGCGCTAAATCATTTCACACACACAAATATATATCTACTATATTCACTTACGTTTAACTGTGAGCTTAGACGAGGTCGTCGCTGTGCCGATGCTGTTTGTTGCTTTACAGATGTACTCGCCCTCGTCTTCAGGGAAGACCTCGTTGATGCGGAGGGTTGCGACACCACCCTTGTACTTGAGATCGACGATTTCAGATGAGCTGAGTGTCTGAAAAATGACACAGGATTTCACTTGAGCATCCCAGGTTCAAAATACACCAGGTATTGTACAGTAGCATCGTAGCGATGCCAAATACTGACCTTGCCGTTCTTCGACCAGGTAACCTGAGGTTCAGGGTCACCCTCGATCTTCACAGTAAGTTCTAATTGTTCGCCGTCATTGATCGTCAGGTCTTTCAGCTGTTGCGTGAACACTGGTGCCCTCATTAACGAATCGTCAGGTGGAACTAAATACAGAAAAAATTCCTTAACGTTACAGAGCGGTTCTGTCACTTTGACAATCTTATAATTTCATGAAAACTTACGGATAAGTTCCTTGGTAGCACTCCTGGACCGGGAAGGACTACCGGTGGTGTCTAATCGGCTGCCATATTTCTTGACACTTCTTTTATCCGACGAGGAGGATTCATTTACTCTTGAGCTGGACTCGGTGGAGGACTAAAATCAAAATGGCATTGAGTATCCCAGCGTTTTAATTAATATCATTCATTTTTCTTCTTCACTAAATCATTACCTTGTAGGAGGATGAATTCTGCTTTATATTCGAGGAGGAGCTGCTAGTGCTGTTGTAGTTACGACTGGAGCTACTTTGGCTGCTGGCATTATAATTTGAGCTGCTGTATCCAGACTTGTGAACAGTGACGATTGGTGGAGGTGCTGGTTTTATTGGCTGTTCAATATACCTTCGGTCTGGGAAAATACAATGACATCGTCAATAAACATATACAAAATGTTTCAACACTTTCGATCTTGTACATGCAAGAACAATTGACGTGAAGATTATTCTGGAAACATGGACGTTTCACGTACTCCAGGCCACGAGTGTCTCTTTCTCGTAATTAAACACATTATTGTATTAATTAGATTTATTGGACAATGGTAATAGAAGTTGAACACTCCACACGATGACCTTGTTTCTCAGGCTTGAAATTATGTATCAGTCATACAAGTAGTTCCTCACTCGTGGTCACTTTATATTTACATTGGCTGACCAATAAACGCCATTTTTTATACCTGTTAAGGACATTCTGTAAACGAAGATGTCTCTGTTCGTAAAGAGATAATTCATGTATATACATTGGATGAGAATATGCATTCATTATGGTTAATTATATGAGAAAAACATGGAATCCTGGAATATCTTAAAGACAACGCGTCCTGTGGCGTTCTGTAAAGAACTTGTATGTACAGCGAACAAGGGATTCTGTTCCAGGGCTGTGCAAGAAAAAATTCATGATGCTGTTAGTCACTGTATTGAGACACATGAAAAAAGAAGGAAAAGACAACAAGTACAAAAGTCACGTGGGACTTTGAAGAATTTTACAGAGAACAGAGTAGCTACCTCCAGAGTATAAGAGGTCATGCGCTAATTTTGCTTGTTGTTCAGTCTCGCCAGTGCCTACAAATAAATCATTACTGGTTAGCCATTCTATACTGATACCTATAGAGTTTCTACCAGGGTCGAAGATCATCTAAATTATTCGTCATCAGTGTAAACAAGCGATAGGCGAAATGAAACAAGAGCTACACTAAAGTACTGGAAGGAATAGATGAAGAAAGATTAACAATGCTATAAGAATAGAAGCAATAAACGACATTGAATAGTCAAATATAAATATGAGAAATACAGTATGTATCATTGAAATGATTTGAAATGCAATGTGACGAAATACTGAAAAAAATGAATTACTTACCTTCTACTATGACGACGCAGCTGGTTTCATCGGTACCGTGGCAATTGGTAGCGACGCAACGATACTTGCCACTGTCCTCAGGTTTACAATCAACTATTTCCATAGTGACGACACCGTCAGCATTCGTCATGGCGTAATCGTACTTTGACAGTTCATGACGATCCTTGTACCATTTGACAGTGGGTGGTGGTTTGCCACTCAGACAGCAAAGAAGCTTGCAAGTCTGTCTAATTTGCATGACACGAGGACGAAGTAGGAAGGTGAAACTAGGTGCACTTTCACTGGTTTCCATCCAGAAGTTGTAGCCGAGAGGTTCGCGCCTACGGACGGGTTGTACTTCAGGCTTGTATTTAGGAATCTCTTTGGGCAATGCTGTAAAATCATAATAAGAATTATGAAGATGTCGTTGAGAGAGAAAAACTTTGAGAAATTCTACAATGTACTTACGTTGTACGTTGAGGAAGACAACTTCTTCTCTGTATCCGTAATGATTTTCGGCACGGATAACGTACTCTCCTCTGTCTTCGAGCTTGACTCTGTTGATGATGAAAGTGTAGTCATCACCGGCGTAACGTTTCATGAATTTGACGGATTGTCGGAGTTCCTGGTTATTGTGGTACCAGGTAAGGGTAGGTGTGGCGATGGCGATTACTCGGCAAGTGAATCTTACGCTCTGGCCCTCATAAGCAAACGCACTCGTGGGTTTGATGACGAACCTGGGTGCAGCTTGTCTGCGGTCTATTGTCACGTAAAAAGATTTTAGGGTTATTAAGAATATTGAAGAATAAAATATTTAATAGTGGGTTTGATAAGGTTATTCGTTACTCACCAAAGCACGTGTCATGGATCCTGTACTTCTCGATAAGGAGCTTCCTGAGGGCGGAGTATTCAGCAAGACGACCAATGGGTAGAACGTATTTTTCCCAGTCATCGTATTTCGCGCGGATCTTGTCGCGGAAGTTGAGGTAACGACTGCTTTCAATAGGATTGGTACGATGACTATGGTCACCGGTGAGCCAAGAATGTCGGAGACACTCGTGCGCCGTCATGCGCTTCCTAGTGAAGCGAAGGATCGTTATTAAACTCATAATCAATAGGGAGAAAGAACTAGAAAGAAAAAAGTCTTACTCTTTGCTCTTGATAAGGAGCCTCCTGATGAAGTCCTTGCCCTCTTCGGATACGTCGCGGAATGCTTCCTCGTCGAAATCCCAGTCACAGGCCTTAACATTCTTCAGGGTTTCGATGTCGTTATCCCCGGCGAATGGAGAGAGGCCACTCAACCTACATCGATAGGTTGCAAAAAAAATGAATGAAGGTCGTTGAAGTTAAGGTCGAGGAGCTATCACTTAGATCAGGTTATGTTGATGATACTGGTAGGTACTTACAAGACATAGGCAAGGACACCGCATGCCCACATGTCGGTGTAGAAACCAACGGGCTCGCGCTCGACGATCTCCGGTGCAGCAAATTCAGCGGTTCCGGTGCTGATCTTGACAACCTCGTTAGGGTCGAGCTTGGTAGCCAAACCAAAATCGATAAGCTTGACGTTGGTACTGTTACGTGTCTGGCACATGATGTTCTCGGGTTTGATGTCCAGGTGGATGATATTCTTCTCGTGCATGTGCTTAACGGCTTCGCAAATCTGGCGCATGTAATTGATCACCTCAGCTTCGGACATGGTGTATCCTTCAGCGGTGATTCTCTCGAAGAGTTCTCCGCCAGAGAGGAACTCGAAAATGAGAACCATCTCGTCGTCGTCCTCGAAAGCGTCGTGGAGGTTTATTAACTTGGGATGATGTAGCTGGTTCATGATATCGATTTCCTTCCTGATAAGTTCCTTCTCCATCACGTGAGAAACAGGGATGAATTTCGCGGCGAAGATGTTTCCAGTAGATCTTTCGCGACAGCGGTGAACCACGCCGAAAGCTCCTGTACCAATTTCCTCGAGGATGTCGTATTTGTCGTAGACAGAGGTGTTCTTTATCTCAACAGGTTGAGGAACATATTTGCTGTAAATGTCGAAGACGTACTGGTCGTAATCGCGAACCTTCTCGTCGCTACGACCACGAATCTTCTTGCCAGTCTCGTCGACCTCGTATTCCTTCTTCTTGAATTGTTTCTTGCCGGTGTCCTTGGTTGTGATGATACCAGTGACGTCACTGGCGTCGGAACGTCCATAGACGTTCTCAGCGAACACACGGAACTCGTACTGATGTCCTGGACTAAGGGCGGTAACGGCGATAGTGCAGAACCTGGTGTTTCCTACGCGGATCCAGCTGGTCATAGGATGTTCACGTTTCTCCACCAGATAGTTCGTGATGTTACTACCACCGTCCCAAACAGGTGGTTTCCATGTAAGGGCCAAAGAGTCGTGACCAATGTTGTCAACTTGTGGGAACCTTGGTGGATCAGGACGGTCACTGATCTGAATCTTAATGATGGCGGAGTCCTGGCCGAGATCATTCTCGGCGGTGATACGGTATGGACCTGAGTCCAGTTTGCTACCGTCCCTGATTGTCAGAATAGCGTGACGTTCCTTAACCTCAACAGCGTAGTGGCCACCGGATTCAATCGTCTCGCCCTCTCTCACCCAGGTGATCTTGGGTTTCGGGAAGCCAGTGAATGGAATCTTGATGACGACATTCTCGCCTTTGTCGAAGAAGGCGGTGTCGCGGAATCTTGGTGGCACGTTGAGCTTGGGAGGTGTCATGATGAAGAGCTCGGCCTTGGTAGACTTGATACCACCCTTGTTCACTGCGCGACACAAATACTCGTCAGCATCCTCTCCGAACACGTCGTGAATCACAAGGTTCAGCACATCTCCTTCGGTGTAGATATGGTAACGAGAACCATTAACGATCTCTCGGGCACCCTTGAACCAGGTGACAGTAGGCTTGGGTTTGCCAGTAATGGTACACTGGAAGTGAGCATTGTGATTCTGAATGCAGTTGACATTTCTGAGCGGCTTCACGATTTCTGGTGGTGTCGATTCTTGAGGATCCTTGATCTTCACGGAGGTCGAAGCCTTGGATTCTGGACTGAGACCAGCCTCGTTCTGGGCGAATACCCTGAACTCGTATTGTCGGCCTTCGATCAGGTTGCTGATGTTGATCTGGTTGGTAAGACTGATGGAGACATTTACGCGTTGCCAGGCCTGACTGTCGACCTCGCGTTTGTCCACCCAGTATCCTTGGATGCGAGAACCACCATCGCTTTCTGGTTTGTCCCAAGAGAGGTTGACGAAGTCACCACCAACCTCGATGACCTTCGGAGTTCCAGGAGCACTTGGAGGATCGAATGGAGCCTTGGCCTTGATCGGATTGGTACCTTCGAGAGGCGGTCCCATGCCATTGTCATTGACAGCCATGACACGGAACAGATATTCCTGACCTTCAGTCAAGCCCTGGACAACGAAGGTCGTATCCTTGCAGAAGGAAGAGACGATAATCCAGTGAGTATGACTGACGTCGCGACGCTCCACGACGTAATGGGTGATACGAAGGCCACCATCGTACTTAGGTGGATGCCACGTAAGGGTGCAGGTGTGCTTATCGATGTCGGAGACATCGAGAGGTCCAATTGGAGGTCCAGGCAAACCGGTGATGTAAACAGTGAAGGATGCACTGACGCTACCACTATCATTCTTGATCGAGAGATCGTACTGTCCACCATCATCTTTCTTGATGTCCTTGATGAAGATGATGAGGTACTCATCGAAGACGGTGTACTTGATATGACCGGATTCCTCGATCTTGCGACCGTCCTTGGTAAGGGTGACATCCATGGGCTGATCGCCACTGTAATAGATCTTGATCTTCGTATTGTCACCTTCAGGCAAGTAAAGGTCACTAGGCATGCGTTCGATACGTGGGGGTGTGCCAATCTTGAGTCTGGAGGTGGTATTGGCATGACCAAGCGGGTTCGTGGCCTGGCAGGTGTAGTCGCCATCGTCAGCGTCCCAGACTTCGGAGATGACAAGCCTAAAGAGACCTTCACGCGTTTCGGTTCTGAATCTACCGCCGACGGTGATCTCACGACCGTTCTTCATCCACCTGGCTGTTGGAGTAGGCTTGCCACTAGCCTCGCACTCGAAGACGTGGGTCTTTCCAAGAGGGACACCCACACTAACTGGAAGTGGACGCAGGAACTCTGGCTTCTCGCCACCTTCGACTTCGCAGATCTTCACTGGGGTCGTGCAAGAGCTTGGCTCAGATCTTCCTGCAGCGTTCACGGCAAATATACGGAATTCGTAGTCTCCACGTTCAATCAGATGCATTACAGTGTAATCGGTATCCATGACGTTGTAATCATTGCACTTAACCCAGAGGGCACCGCCCAATTCACGTTTCTCCACGATGTAGCCAGTGATTCGGCTGCCACCGTCGGATGCTGGTGGCTCCCATTTGAGGTCGACATAGTTCTTACCAACCTTGACGACCTGTGGAGTACCTGGTGGTGATGGCACGTTGAACTTGCTCTTGATCTTGAACTGAGTAGACGGTGGACTTGGTTTACTGAAACCAGCGGCGTTCTTAGCTCGCACGCGGAACTCGTATTCATGTCCGCTCAGAAGACTGTAGCAAACATAAGTAGTATCCTTGACCAGGTAATCATTAGCAATACGCCATTGTGCATCTTCGGCTGGGTCTCTGTACTCGATCTTGTAACCCTGGATCCGCGATCCACCGTCGGACCTTGGTCTGTCCCAGTTGAGAGTTACGCTGTCGATATCCCAATCCGTGATACGAGGTTGACCTGGTGGATCTGGCACCGTGAATGGGAACTTCGCCATTATTGGTTCATCAGCTTCCAGAGGATCGGAAATGCCGTACTGATTCTCGGCACGAACGCGGAAGTTGTACTTGCGGTTTGGTTCCAAACCAATCACGTCGTAGTGGGTGTTCCTGGCGAAGCTGCTGACTTTCACCCAGATCTACAGGAATGATGTTTGCTTAGTTTACTTCAATTAAATTATCTGACGTCATAATATTTGCTTAAAAACTTACGCCCGAAGGATCGAGTTTCTCCACAATGTAGTTGGTGATTGGTGATCCACCATCGTCGTTGGGTGGTTTCCACGACAGGGTGCAGGTCTCGGGAGTAATGTCGCTAATGTCCAAAGGTCCTTGTGGAGGAGATGGCTTGTCTGAAAAATCAAGATCAGCAAAGTTAAGAAAACTCAGTCCCCAGGATCATTCCGAAAAGAATAAAATGTGTATACATACCCACGACGAGGACCTTGCAAGAAGCTGAATCGGTTCCAACGGTATTAGCAAGGTAGATCGTGTAATTTCCAGTGTCAGTTCTCTTGGCCTTCTTGTTGATAAACTGAGAGGCAACATCACTAGTATCAAACTTGATCCTGTCATCGGTAAGGACTTCTTCTCCGTTGATGGTCCAGCTAGGTTTAGGTTTCGGATGGGCCGTGTACGGCACAGTAATGGTGAATGGCTCGCCAGCAATGACGGTCATGTCACGGATGCTGAGATCGCTGGTTATTTTTGGAGCAGAAGCAGGTGCGCTTGCGCGGATGGCATCGGAGCTTGAACTCCATGGACCCTGACCAGCTGCATTTACAGCAGCCACACGGAACTCATAGTCATGGTTCTCGATGAGGCCACCAACCCTGTAGGTAGTGTCAGGAACATGAGCTTGAGTAGCCTTGACCCATTTATCCTCGCTGAGCAAACGTCTTTCGATAACGTATCCAGTGATGGGTGAGCCGCCATCGTGACGAGGTTTTGTCCAGGTGATGGTGATGCTGTCTTCGGTCGTCTCCAGACCGCGTGGAGCTCCGGGTGCACCAGGAGGATCAAATGGATGTCTGGCTTTGATCGGGTCGATGGTCGTGGCTGGATCGGATGTTCCGTATTGGTTCTCAGCCATTACACGGAATTCATATTCACGACCAATGGTCAGGTTACGCACGCGCACAAATGGCGTAGTAACGTAGCTGCTGACCTATTTGTAGAAGTACAGAAAAATATTAGAATACATTCCATAAAATTAATACTTACAACTAACATAGGTTAGGTAAGATTATTGAAAATAGATGACTAGTTACCTTTGACCAAGTTGGAGAACGTGGTTCACGCTTCTCAATGACGTAGTTCGTGATCTCGGCACCGCCGTTGTCTTTAGGTGGACTCCAGTAGAGAGTAAGTGCGTCGCCGGCAAATTCATCGGCACGCAGATTCTCTGGTGGACAGGGACGATCCAGGACGCGAACATTAATGGTGGCCGTGTCAAAGCCAGAAGGATTGCGCAACTGGAGACGATATTGACCAGCGTCGGATCTCTTGGAGTTCTTGACGACAAGACTGGCGTAGTCGTCGGCAAGCTGTTGATGTACTCTAGAGTCGGATTCGTCCTTGATGACGTCATTAGCGAACCAGGTGGCTGTTGGTTTCGGGAAGCCGATGTAGGGTACGTGGATTGAGAAGTCTTCTCCAGCACGTACGGTGATGTCGCGCACGCCGCCAAGGTCCATAACAGGTTTATTAGGTTGTTCCTCGATAACGATGGGGTTACTTGGTTTGCTTGGGTCACTGTTACCCACATCATTTACAGCTATTACGCGGAACAGGTATTCCTCGCCTTCGTTCAACTTAGGCACCGTGTATACGTTGGTGGGTACTGGTGCTCCATTTACATCGGACCAATCGCTGTCGCCCTTGGCCTTCTTCTGGATTAAGTATCCTCTGATCTTGGCACCGCCATCGTTGCGTGGTGGCCTCCAAGACAAGGTCACAGAGTCCTTCGTGATACGATCCGCCTTTGGTGGTTCCGGAGCGTCCGGACGCACTAAGAATTAAATAAACCATTTACACGTTAATAATCTTGAAGAACCGACTTAATGTAATCTAACTTGGACTTGGAGAACTTACGACGCTGGTGTCCGGCAGTGATGGGTTCGGTGGGTTTGCTGGGTTTTCCAGGACCCGCCTCGTTGACGGCAACCACCCTGAACTCGTATCTGGATCCCTCGTGAAGATCCTGAACTGTGAAGGAGGTATTTGGCGTGGGGTAATTGTTGACCTTCAGCCATTCACCACCACGCTCACGTTTCTCGACATAGTAACCTGACAAACAAACAAACAAATTAACTCGTCTTCTAAATTAAAAAATTTATTAATAAATTTAAAAATGATTGTTACCAGTGATAGGCTTTCCACCGGTATTGATTGGTGGATTCCATTGGAGACTGCAACTATTAGGCGTGTAACCAAGGATCTCAGGTTGACTTGGTGCATCTGGAGGATCGAATGGACTCTTGGCGACGACAGGTTTGCCGTCGAGAGGTTCAGAAACACCATACATATTCTCAGCGCGAACCCTGAAGACGTATTTACGACCCTCTGTAAGTCCCTTGGCAGTGAAATTGGTCGTGGCACAATAACCAGGTACTTGGCGCCAGTTCTCTGCACCATAATCCGAGACCTCAACAATGTAATTGGTGATGTCGGATCCTCCATCATCGGTTGGTGGACTCCAGGATAGGGAGACAGTCTCCTGTGTGGTAGCAGTGTACTGCAATGGACCTCTTGGTGGTCCAGGTTTATCCACAACGATGACTTCGATATCAGCAGAGTCTTTTCCATACTCGTTCTTCGCGGTGATGGTGTACTTGCCACCATCGTCCCTGACAGATTTCTCGATCAGCAGCACCGTATGGTCGCTCTTTGTTTCAGTCTGGAATTAATTAATAATTATAAATTGGAATTTTTATTACTATATACTTGCCCTCTATAATGAATTTACTTACGGATACGCGAAGAGTTTCTACAAGCCTGGTGGAGTTTTTGGTCCAATCGACGGTCGGTGTTGGAGCCCCAGAAAGAGGAATGTTAATATTAATTGGCTCACCAGCCCTAACCTTGATCTTGCGACCAATAAGAGCATCCAAATAAAGCTTGGGCTTCTCCTTCATCGGCTTAGCCGTGAAGACGGATGAAGTGTCACTAGGTTTGCCAGCACCAGCTGCGTTAATGGCTGACACTCGGTACTCGTACTGATGTCCTTCAGTTACGTGGTCGTCGTAGTATTCATTGTTCCTGACTGGTTCCTTGTTCACCTTTATCCAGCGACCTGTAGCTCTGTCACGACGCTCGACGTCGTAACCGATGATTGGAGATCCTCCGTTGCTGATTGGTGGAGACCATTTGATCTTGATGTGATCTTTATCAGCATCGACACATTCAGGCTTACCAGGTTGGCCAGGTACCACTGTAATGAAACAGTATAATAACATTTTTATAAATAAGATTATCAAAGATTAGAAAATTGATTCCTATGCATTATTAAAATTGCATAGGAATAGAAACTTACCAAACTGGTTTTTGGCGACAACTGGACGATCAGTATTAAGTGGATCAGAACGACCTTGAAGATTTTCAGCAGACACACGGAATTCATATTTGGTGCCTTCAAGGAGTCTGGGTACTGTAGCATGATTATATTTCGGGTTGACATAAGTAACAGCTGGTACCCAACCACCACCATGGGTAAGGTCACGTTTCTCGATGACGTAGCCAGTGATCTCACTGCCTCCATTATCCTTAGGTGGTTTCCAGGATAGAGTGACGGATTGATTTGTAATTTCTTCGTATTGCAGAGGACCTTCTGGTGGTCCGGGTCTATCTAGGACAATGAGCTGGAAGGTGCCTTCGTCGCTTCCACTGCTGTTCTTCAGTGCTAGATGGTATACTCCGGAGTCGGACCTCTTGGCGTTAACCGTGTGGACGATGGTGTGATAACCAATGGAAGTAACGGTGGTCCTTTCGTCGGTGACCAAGTTTTTGCTACCTACTGTCCAGGTAACCTCAGGGGTAGGTTCACCCACGAAGTCGATATCCACATGGAAGATAAGACCAGCCTTGATACGAATGTCCTGCAGAGGTGTCTTAATCTTAGGTGCAAGATAACGTGCCTTGGCAGTGACAAGATCACTAGGTTCGGACGGTTCAGACTGTCCAGCAGTGTTTACTGCGATAACACGGAACTCGTATTCCTGACCCTCGGTCAGATCGGGAACAGTGGCATTGGTCTGACCTGATGGAACGTGAACAGCGTTCACCCAATATGGACTGCCCTTTTCTTTCTTTTGAATGATGTATCCGGTGATTGGTGAACCACCATCGTTCTTTGGAGCGGTCCAGTCGAGGTCCACGTGATCCTTGTCCCAGTCAGTAACGCGGGGCTTGCCAGGTGCATCGGGTTCATCGAACTCGTTCTTGGCTATGATGCTCTTGCTCGTCTCCAGAGGCTCGGATTCGCCGATGCTGTTCACAGCCTTGACGCGGAAGAGGTACTCTTTGCGGTGGACCAGTCGAGTCACCTCATGATTCAGCAAGATGCTCATGCCAGCGTCTGACCATGTTCCTCGGGATAGATCCATCTTTTCAATGACGTAGTGAAGGATGGGGCTACCACCGTCGTCAAGAGGAACTCTCCAAGACAAGTGGCAACTCTCCTTCGTGATGCCGCTGACGTCGAGAGGTTTCTCTGGAGGTGCGGGTTTGTCCAAGACTGTCACGGTTGCACTCGCACTGCAGCTACCCAGGTTGTTCTCCAGGGTGAGGGTGTAACGTCCGCCGTCAGAGCGAACGGAGAAAGGAATTTCAAAGCTCGTGTAGGTATTGCTGGTATAGATTTCGTGACGTGTATCGGCTTCGACAGGGATACCATTGATAGTCCATTTGGCAGTAGGCTTTGGAGAAGCCTCGATGGGGATGTTGTAGCTGATCTTCTGTCCGGCACGAACAACCAAGTCTCCGAGAAGATGTTTGTCGAAGCTAGGTGCCAAGAAGCGAGGCTTAGCGATAATCGGTGCAGAGGCCTCTGAAGGTTCACCAGGTCCTCCCTTGTTCACAGCGATCACCCTGAATTCATATTCCTGACCTTCGGTCAGGTCGGGTACAGTACCCTTAGTCTGGTTTCCAGGGATCTCAACAGCCTTCTCCCACTGTCCATAGCGTGGTCTCTTCTCGATAATGTAACCAGTGATTGGAGATCCTCCATCTTTCTTAGGAGGAGCCCATTCCAGGTCAACGTGATCTTTGTCCCAATCGGTAGCGACTGGTGCACCAGGTTTGTCTGGTTTGCCATATGGATCCTTGGCCGTGATAGCTTCTAGACCAGTTAACGGAGCAGATTCACCCTGTTTATTGACAGCGCGTACTCTGAAGTTATAATCATGACCTTCGATAAGGTGGTCGACTCTGACATGGGTGGAAGCAGCCTCTGCGACAGGTACCCATCGCATGCTCTCGGTGTCCATCTTCTCTACGACATAATACTGAATCTCTGAACCGCCATCATCCTTTGGTGGCCTCCAGGCTACGCTGCATCCATTCTTGGTAATGTTGTCAATCTTAAGTGGACCCTCTGGTGGTGATGGAACATCCAGGACAGTCACATTGAGGGTGGCCGTATCCCTACCGTTAATATTTTTTGCAGTAAGGGTATAGACTCCAGAATCGGAGCGTTTGGCTTCCACGATCTTGACTTTGGTGTTGTAGTCTTCGTTCACGATCTTGATACGTTCGTTGGCAAGGATCGTGTCGCCTTTGAGAGACCACTCCTTGGATGGAGGAGGTTCACCAATGACGGGAACGTCAAAGTCGAAGAATCCTCCGGCTTTAACCTTCACGTCGAGCATGTACTTGCGGTCGATCTTTGGCGGCAGATTCTTGGGTCGCGCAATGTGTGGTTTAGTCGCGTCCGAAGGTTCACCAGGTCCAGCCTTATTAACCGCCCTCACACGGAACTCATACCGAGTGCCTTCAACCAAATCAGGCACCTTACCACGGTTGACGTCGCCCTCGACCTCAGCGCATTTCTCCCAGTCTGGGCTGTACTTGTCGCGCTTCTCAATGATGTAACCACTAATAGGTGAGCCACCATCTTCGGTAGGCCTATCCCACTGAAGCTCGACAAAGTCGCTGTCGTAGTCACGGATTTCTGGAGTACCAGGTTTACCAGGTTCATCGAATGGATTTTTAGCTTCAATACTCTGGCTCGTAGTGAGTGGCTCGGATTTGCCTTGCTTGTTAACGGCACGAACACGGAACTTGTATTTATGTCCAGGAATCAGACCGTCGACATCTAGATGGGTCTGAGGTCCATCGGTCTCTCCAGCAGGTATCCATCTTCCGGAAGCTTCGTCCATCTTCTCGGCGACGTACTTCTCGACGGGTTGGCCACCATCGTCTTCAGGAGGTTTCCATGAGAGTTTGCAACCCTCTGCGTGGACGTCCGAGACCTTGAGTGGTCCCTGAGGCGGGCTGGGCTTATCCAGCACGATAACATTGACGTAAGCGACGTCCTTACCGTTGACGTTCTCGGCGGTTACGGTATACTTGCCAGATTCAGCACGAGTAGCCATTCTGACGTTGAGACTGGTATTGTACTCGACATGCTTGACCTTGACGCGCTCGGAGGAGCTCACTTCCCTGCTGCCAAGTAACCACTTAGTTGTAGGTGCTGGTTCACCAGTGACTCTTACGTCGAAACCGAAGTTCTGTCCAGCCTTGATCTTCACTTCGATGAGGTTCGTGCGGTCGATCTTCGGAGCTTGGTTGCGCGGCTTGGCGATGATGGTTGGGGTGGCATCCGATGGTTCACCAGGTCCAGCCTTGTTGACTGCTCTGACACGGAACTCATAGGGCTGACCTTCAATCAGGTCAGGTACTGTTGCCTTGGTCTGATCAGCTGGTACTTCCAAAGCCTTTTCCCATTGACCATATTTGTCTTTCTTCTCGACAATGTAGCCTGTTATTGGTGAACCACCATCGGAAATTGGTGGAGTCCACTTGAGGTCAACATGATCCTTGTCCCAATCTGTAGCTTGAAGATCTCCTGGCTTACCAGGCTCATCTACAATAAGAAAGTAATAAATTATGATCTCGAGCATGGAAAATACTCTGCAATACAACTTGAGTAGTTTCTTTTTTTGTCAGATCCTTACCAAACGGATTCTTCGCGATGATGGTCTCTTCCGCAACCAAAGGTTGGGACTCGCCTTCAGCGTTAACAGCGGCAACACGGAATTTGTACTCCTTGCCAGGTGTCAAGCCGGTGACCTCAGCATCTGAAAAATAGAAAAAACACATAAGCATTCAAACTCAAATATAAATACTGAAACCTTATAAGTGCTACCTCATGGTGTACTTACTTGGTTCAGTGGATCTTGCACAGGGTACCCAGCATCCGGTCTCTGGATCCATCTTATCAATTTGGTAATACTCAATAGGAGTGCCGCCATCATCTTTAGGACGCTTCCACTTAAGTTTGCATCCTTCCTTGTGAACGTCGGATATCTGAAGAGGTCCTTCCGGTGCAGTGGGTTTATCGGTTACAGTGACCTTGACCGTAACGCTATCCTTTCCGGAGTTATTGGTGGCGGTGACGGTGTAGTCGCCACTATCACCACGTGCAACAGGACGGATCACGAATTTAGTATTATAATCGACATTCTCAATCTGGATATTCTTTCCAGAGTGCAATGGAATTGCACCGTAGCGCCACTCGATGCTTGGTGGAGGTTCACCAATGACGTTGGCATCGAATTTAAGAGTGGAACCAGCTGACAGTGTGATGTCACGTAGATTGCGTCGGTCAATCTTCGGAGCCAAAAAGCGTGGCTTGGCAGTAAAGGTCTTACTAGCCTCCCCTGGTTCCGATTGGCCGGCCTTGTTCAGAGCGATCACACGGAACTGATAATCATTTCCTTCGATCAATCCATGAATCAGAGCTTGAGGTGTGGCGGTATTGGTCTCCAGAGCTTTTTCCCACATGGAACTATACTTGTCTTTCTTCTCTATGATGTATCCAGTGATTGGTGAACCACCATCACTAACTGGTTCCTTCCAGATCAAGTCAACCTGGTTGGCGGTCCAGTCTACCGGTTCTGGAGCTCCTGGTGCACTTGGTACAGCTGAAAAAAAAAACAGATTAATTAATAAGATGAAGATCCAAAATATATATGGAATACGTAAGTATAGAAAATACTTACTGAAGGGGTCCTTGGCGATGATGGATCCGAAGGTCTCCAGTGGCTCGGACTCACCCTCTTTGTTCAGAGCCTTTACTCTGAATTTATATTCATGGCCAGGAATCAAACCATCCACCTTCATCTCGGGGTTGGTAGTCTTGCCCACCGGAAGCCAGACTCCCGTATCCGGATCGAACTTCTCAACCAGGTAACCTTCGAGAGGTTCGCCTCCATCGTCCTTAGGTTTCTTCCACTTGAGGGTACATCCATCCTTATGGATGTCGGATACTTCCAGTGGTCCTTCGGGCTTGCTAGGCTTAGCTAGTTGATAAAGAAATTGGAACGTATTATTTTTGCTAGTCGTAGGACAGTTTAGTGTGCGTAAATATTAAGGTTTGTACTTACAGACGACAGTGACCTCGACCTCAGCAGTGTCGGAGCCATACTGATTGACAGCAGTGATTTTATAAACTCCGGTATCCTTGCGTTCGGGTTTGTCATTGAAGAACTTGGTATTGTAGGGAACATTCTCCACTCTACGGTAGCTGGTCTGCTGGATACTCTTATTATTGATGACCCAGGTGACATCGGGTGCAGGTTCACCAATGACCTTGACGTCAAAGTGGAAAGGTTCACCCTCGCGAACAGTAAGGTCGCGCAGGTTCTTCCTATCAATCTTTGGTGGTACTGCAATTAAAAAAAAATAATTTTAATTGTGTTTCAAAAAATAGAAGGAAATGTCAGTGAAATCAAAATTGAGGTACGTACGTCTTCGGCATTTCGCAACGACAGATTTGCTGGCGTCCGAAGGTTCACCAGGTCCAGCAGCATTGATAGCCTTAACACGGAATTCGTACTCAACACCCTCATCCAGATTATCAGCACGACCCTTGCACTCGGGTCCACTGATCTCTGCAGCCTTGAACCAACGTGGAGAGCCCTTCTCGCGTTTTTCAATCACGTAGCCAGTGATTGGAGATCCACCGTCCTTAGCAGGTGGAGTCCATCTGAGGTCAACGTGATCCTTGTCCCAGTCAGTAGCCTCCGGACGTCCAGGTGCACCGGGTTCGTCGAATGGATTCTTGGCGATGATGCCATGTTCAGTCTCTAGAGGTTCGGACTCGCCCTCAGCATTGACAGCCGCCACTCTGAATTTGTATTCCTGTCCAGGTACGAGATTTTCTATTTCCATATTAGGTTCCTTAGTGCGTCCTACAGGAATCCATCTTCCAGACTCGGTGTCCATCTTCTCCACGACGAAATGATCGATCGGAGCACCACCATCGTCTAGAGGAGGGTTCCACTTGAGTTTACAGCCTTCCTTGTGAACGTCGGAAACCTTAAGAGGTCCTTCAGGCTTGCCAGGTTTATCTAGGACGATGATTTCGATAGAGGCCTCATCCTTGCCGGAACCATTTTCCGCCTTAAGGGTGAGGGTACCACAGTGGGCTCTAGTGGCCGAAGAGACAATGAACTTGGTCTTGTAGTCCTCTACCTCAATGGTCAAGCCGTCGTTGGACTCCTGCTTGGCCTTGTTCAAGAACCAGGTCTTACTTGGAGGAGGTTCACCACTGACCTTAACATCCAGGCGAATATGATTTCCAGCTTTAATGGTAAGGTCTTTGAGAGTACTGCGATCGATCTTAGGTGCAGCATAACGATCCTTGGCCAGAAGGGTATCACTGGCTTCACTAGGTTTACTCTGACCACCCTTATTAACAGCCTTTACACGGAACTGATATTTCTGACCTTCCACAAGGTCACCGACTTTACCCTCAGTTTTGTTTCCAGGAACTTCAGCAGCCTTCTGCCACTTTCCATATTGATCTTTCTTTTCAATTATATACTTCTCAATAGGTGCGCCACCGTTGTCCTTTGGTGCTGTCCATTTAAGGTCCACATGGTTTCTGTCCCAGTCTTTGAGTTGTGGTTTACCAGGAGCATCCGGTGCAGAGTATGGATTCTTAGCAGTGGTCGGAATCGTCGTCTCCAAAGGTTCGGACTCTCCCTCAGGGTTAACGGCCTTCACTCGGAACTGATAATCCTTGCCCTCGTTCAGACCGCTAACATCCGCTTCCGGTGTCTTGCTGGTACCACATGGCACCCAGCGACCGGTCTCGGTGTCCATACGTTCGATGAGGTAATGATCTATAGGTTCACCGCCATCATCCTCTGGTTTGTCCCATTTCAGTTTGCATCCTTCTGCTGTCACATCGGACACTTCCAATGGTCCCTTTGGCTTGCTTGGTTTGCTCAATACCTAAACATAAATAATATAATATAGATATGCATAAAATTACCTTAGTAAGAAAATAATTAGTTTATATTCTGTACCTGTAGCTCAACATCGACCTGGTCAGTTCCACTGTCGTTCTCAGCAATAACAGTGTAGGTACCAGTGTCAATCCTCTTCAATTTGTTGAAGATGAAGGTGGTGTGGTAATCCTCGTTCTCAATCTTCAACCGGTCCATGGTCTTCAGAACCGTCTCCTTGAGTTTCCAGGTGACCTTAGGTGCAGGTTCACCCTTAATGTCAGCTTCCATCCTGAGCATCTGTCCGACGCGCATCACCTTCTTTTGGAGGTTCTTACGGTCGATGCGTGGAGCAACTGTTCAAGGAGAAGATATTAATCGTCATGTTATAATTATTAAAAATATATTCTCTGTTTATGGTAATAAAGAATGGTATACTCACGGAATCGTGGTTTGGCGATAACACTCTTTGACGTGTCACTAGGTTCTCCAGGTCCAGCTTTGTTAACGGCAACGATACGGAACTCGTACTCGTGTCCTTCTTCGATACCATCGGTGACCTTGGCAGCGGTACGATCACCAGGAACTTTAGCAGCATCAACCCACTGTCTGCCCTCTTTGTCACGCATCTGGACGATGTACTTCTCAATTGGAGCACCTCCATCATCGACAGGTGGAGTCCATTCGAGATCCACAAAGTCTTTATCCCAGTTTTTGAGTTCAGGACGTCCAGGTTTTCCAGGTTCATCTGCAAGAGTCACAGGTATAATGAATTTGTAGAACTAATAAACATAAACAAATCTATGGCCCGTATTCATAGTCAGTGCTTGAGACGAAACACAGTCTTGAGACCGTAGATATAGTAATAGTAATACATGGTAGAGGACGACTGAAGATCGCGCTTAAGACGAAGAATTGACTATGAATACAGGCCTATATGCAAATATGTTTGAAAATAGTACCGAAGGGATTCTTAGCGATGATGGACTTGTCTGCCTCAAGATCTTCAGATTCGCCTTCCTTGTTAACTGCCTTCACACGGAATTTGTAAGGCTTGCCTTCCTGAAGTCCAGTGATGTTTGCTTCAGGTTCCGTGGACCTACCACAAGGCACCCATTGTCCAGATAGAGGATCCAGTTTTTCGATTTCATAGTATTCGACAGGAGTACCACCATCGTCCTCTGGTTTTTTCCACTTGAGCTTACATCCATGTTTGGTAACATCGGATACTTCCAATGGACCCTTTGGCTTGCTTGGTTTGCCAAGAACAGTGATTTCGACCTCGGCTGTGTCTTCGCCGACCTCGTTCTTAGCCTTGATAACATATTTGCCGGTGAGTGCGCGCTTTGCCTTCAGGATAAAGAACTTGGTATTGTAATCCACGTTATCAATGCGGATGATATCGTCTGAGACGATTTCCTTATCCTTGAAGGTCCAGGTAACAGTAGGTGCTGGTTCTCCAATAATGTTGACATCAAGGGTCAAAGTGAGACCAGCCTTAACGGTTACGGGTTGAAGGTTGGTACGATCGATGTATGGTTTCACTGCAATTGAATCCATCATTTAATCAATAGATGAAGAGTAACTGATCAAAAGCATAATTATTTCAATTAATCATTAATACTCACGGTAACGGGCCTTGGCAGTATGCGGGTTGGTAGCTTCACTAGGTTCTCCAGGACCAGCTTTGTTAACAGCCTTCACACGGAATTGGTACTGATTACCTTCTTCAAGTTTGGGTACTATACCAGTACAGATAGGACCTTCAATTTCGGCAGCTTTTACGAAATTTGTACCGAACTTGTCCTTCATTTCAATGATGTATCCAGTGATTGGTGCACCACCATCCCTAATTGGCGGTTCCCACTTCAGTTTGACCATGTTCTCCGACCAGTCTACAATTTCTGGTAGACCTGGTGCTGCTGGTGCATCTGTAAGATGAAAGGACCCATGACGTAAGCATTAAAAAACTATATCAAGAACCACCCAAGGATATAGAAATAGATGGCCTACCATATGGGTTCTTTGCCAAGATGGCGGTGTCTGTCTGTAATGGCTCGGATTCACCCTCTTCATTGACAGCCTTGACACGGAACTCGTACTTCTTGCCAGGTTCCAGACCAGTGATAGTATGTTCGGTCTTTTCAGGATCAACGAAACCAGCAGGTACCCAACGACCAGTCGTGGTATCCATCTTCTCGACGACGTAACTAGTCAATGGTAGACCACCATCGTCCTTAGGTTTCTTCCACTTGAGCTTGCAGCCTTCCTTGTGGACGTCCGTCACTTCCAGAGGTCCTTCTGGTTTGCTGGGTTTGTCTAGAAGATTAAAACAATTCTTATTGTAACGTTCCAAATTCAACTTTATGCACAGGACTTCTTAGTGATATAAATACTGACCAAGGATAATGATTTCCACGTCAGCCTCATCCTGACCGGAGTCATTGACAGCCTTGATGGTATATTTGCCAGTAACTTTACGGCTAGTATTTGAGAGTTGAATCTTGGTGTTATAGTCCTCGTTGTCAATCTTGACATTGGCACTTGTTTCAAGGACTTTGCCAGCAAAGCTCCAGGTGATGGTTGGAGGAGGTTCACCCTTGACGTCGACATCCAACTTCACCAACTGACCAGCTCTTACCTTGACCGTCTGAAGTTTTTCGCGATTGATGAGTGGCTTGACTGTTCAGGTAAATATAAAAAAATTGTTATTTCTCTCATAAAATTATATTTATATTTATCTCAAGTTTATAATACTCACGGAATCGAGCCTTGGCAACATGCGGTTTGGTTGGATCACTAGGCTCAGATGGTCCAGCCTTATTGACAGCTCTTACACGGAATTGGTACGTAGAACCTTCCTTGAGATCAGGAACACGTGCTTTTGGTTGCGGGGAGTCTGTCACTACAGCTTCCTCCCAGTGACTAGTGAATTTCTCTTTCTTCTCAATGATATAACCAGTGATTGGTGCTCCACCATTGTCTTTTGGCGGTTCCCACTTGAGATCCACACGATCAACGTCCCAATCCTCGAATTCGGGTGTTCCTGGTTTGCTCGAGATATCTGTAAGAAGTATCGTTAGTATTAATCAACTACGTATTGGAAAAAATAACAAATAACAGAAAGAGATTAATACCGTAAGGATTCTTGGCGACAATGGATCCATCTGTTTGCAATGGCTCGGATTCTCCTTCCTCGTTCAGTGCCTTCACTCTGAACTCGTACTCGTGGCCATCCTGAAGACCCCTGATTTCCATCTCAGGTTCTGTGGTACGTCCAACAGGAACCCAACGACCAGTAGATTTGTCCAGTTTCTCAACCGCGTATCCGGTGATGGGTTTACCGCCATCGTCTTCGGGTTTCTCCCACTTGACTTTACATCCATTCTTGGTGATGTCTGATACTTTCAAAGGACCCTTTGGTTTTCCAGGTGCAGCTATAAATAAAACACGTCGACATTTCAGTTATTCATTCACCTTAAGATAATCTCTAAATTTAAAAAATGTATAATACTTACAAAGAATAGTGACTTCAACTTCCGCCTCGTCTTGACCATGAGCATTCACAGCCAAAATTTTCCAGACACCAGTGTTCTTTCTGACAGAGTCTGTAATGCTGATCTTAGTGTTGTAATCAACATTAACGATTTCAATATTTCCACCGGACTTGACCTCGGTATTCGCGTGGAACCAGGTAATCTCTGGAGGTGGTTCACCACGTACATCAACGTCGTACTTGATAGGTTTACCAGCTCTGACAATAATCGGTTTCAAATTTGTGCGGTCAATCCTTGGTTTAACTGTAAGAAAGAATCATATATCTTTCAGCGACATTGGTCAATAATAATCAGTAATAGTTAAAAATATTCAGACACTTACGTGCTTTGTGTTTGCAGATCTGCATCTTGGATGCGTCAGATGGTGCTGAAGGTCCAGCCTTGTTCACAGCAATAACCCTGAATTGATATTCTCCACGTTCTTTAAGGTCAGGTACCTTAGCCGCCAATTCATTTCCAGGAACCTCGATAGCCTTCTCCCAATCAGGCTTGTATCGGTCTTTCTTCTCGATGATGTACTTCTCAATTGGAGCACCTCCATCGTGCTCAGGTGCAGTCCACTTAAGACTGACGGATTCGTTATCGTAATCGGTGATTTCAGGAGTTCCAGGCTTAAGGGGCTCATCTACAGGATCATATCACGTGACTTAGATACTAGTACTCTAGGGGTTATTATTTATTATAATTAAAGTTATACTTACCGTAAGGATTCTTGGCGATAATTCCACGCTCGCTCTCGAGCGGCTCCGAATCACCTTCATCATTAATGGCAGTCACTCGGAATTTGTACTCGCTTCCCGGATTCAATCCAGTGATATCCAATTCAGTCTTTGGAGAATTTCCAGGTATCTTGCCAACCCTGACCCATTTTCCGGTCTTTGTGTCCATCTTCTCCACCTCGTACTCCTTGATCGGGGATCCACCATCGTCTTCTGGTTTCTCCCATTTGACCTTGGCGGTGGTATTTGTCACATCGGATACTACCAGTGGTCCCTTAGGTGCACTTGGTTTTCCTGTGAATTCAGAAAAAGATTTCGTGTTACGTAGTTTTCTGCTTTTTGCCTAAATTGTAGATAATGATAAAGTATACTCACCAAGAACAGTAAGCTCAACGGTTTCTTCGTCCTTGCCACTAGCGTTTTCAGCTATTAGAGTGTATTTTCCGGTATCCTTCCTGACTGCATTAATGATCGTGAAATCAGTATGATAGTCAACATTCTCAATCTTAATGCGTTCGGTATTTGTCAAGGGGATGTTGTCCCTCCAGACCCATTTGAGTTCAGGAGCAGGTTCACCGCTTACGTCGACTGCCCATTTATGAGTACGTCCAGCCTTGATTATGACAGACTTGAACGTGCTACGGTCGATTCTTGGTTTCACTGAAAAATTATGGTAAAGATAATTTTATATTTTTGTATCTCATGAGGCACGTACTTATATAACAAATGATGATTTCGAACTTACGGTTCTTGTGCTTGCAGAGATGGTTGTCAGTCGCGTCACTAGGTTCGGATGGACCAGCCTTATTATGAGCTCTGACACGGAATTGGTAAATCATCTTCTCCTTGAGACCTTCGACCTTAGCCTCCGGAGTAGGATCAGAAGTCTTGGCGACTTCGATCCAATCAGGTGAGAATTTGTCCTTCATCTCCACGGTGTAGTGGGTTATTGGACGACCTCCATCGTTCTCAGGTTTGACCCACCTCAGGGATACGCTGACATTGTCATAGTCAAATATTTCAGGTTTGCTCGGTTTGCCAGGCTCATCTGATAAGAATAATTAAAGGTTTATTAATGCGATAAAAAATTGTCAATCATTTTAGAGGGAACCATCCTCACCATATGGATTCTTGGCGACGATGGCCTCGTCGGTTTCAAGAGGTTCGGATTCGCCTTCCTTGTTAACAGCCTTGACACGGAACTTGTACTTCTTCTTGGGAGTCAAACCCTGGAATGTGAAGGAGTCCTCGTTAGGACCCACTTCTCCTGCAGGAATCCATCGTCCAGTTTCCATGTCCATCTTCTCCAGTACGTATCCTGTGAGGTCGCTACCACCATTATCCGCGGGTCTCTGCCATTTAACTTTGGCATGATCAGCACGGACTTCCTCGACCTTGAGTGGACCAGTTGGTGCCGCAGGTTTATCTGTGAGGAATAATTAAACGAGTTACGCCATGCTGTCTATGACGTATTATTGTTGAAATTTAATATGTTTAACAAATATTTACCGAGTACGACAACGTCAGCTATACTTTCACAAGTACCAGAGCCGTTTGTCAGTACCAATTTGTATTTTCCAGAATCAGGTCTGGTTGTCTTCCTTACAGTAAGAACGGTATTGCGTTCATACTTGTCAATGGTGATTCTCTCGGCAGCATCTTGAACAAGTTCTTTTTGTCCAAGGAACCAATGTACCTCAGGTTCTGGTTCACCACCATACTTGATATCATACTTGATGACTTGTCCCTTCTTGACAATCAGATTCGTCAACTGATCGCCAATGATGTATGGTTTGACGAAGCGAGACTTGGCAATTATGGGTTTGGTAGCATCGGATGGTTCACCAGGTCCAGCCTTGTTCACAGCCCGGATGCGGAACTCGTATTGAGTTCCCTCCTTAAGTCCATCGATGGTAGCTTGAGTGATGTCACCCTCGATTTCTTTACCTTTGACCCATTCCTTGCCGAATTTCTCTTTGTACTCGATAATGTAACCCGTGATGGGTGCACCACCATCGTTCTCGGGTTTGGTCCACTTCAGATCCGCATGATCCTTGTCCCAGTCTGTGACCTCCACATTTCCAGGTTTTCCAGGTTCGTCTGCACATTAGTAAGTTATTAGAAAAAATTTCCCTCCGGTAATTTGGGGGTGAAAAACGATTAACAAAATTTCATCTTACCCCAAGGATCCTTAGCCAAGACTGGTTTGGCGAATAGTGCTGGCTCGCTGGAACCGAGCTTGTTCACAGCGCGGATACGGAATTTATACTCCTTCTTAGGAACAAGGTCTTCCACCTTATAGACGCATTTCTCTCCAGGCTTGACCTCACCTACATTATCCCATTGCGACTTGAGACTCATGTCCAAACGCTCGATTACATACATGGTGATCGGAGAACCACCGTCGTCCTTAGAAGGTTTGAAGGAGACCACGCAAGAGGTCTGGAAGATGTCAGTGACGTTGACATCATTTGGTGGCGATGGAACGTCTGAAATATAAATATAAAAGATTAACGAACAATTTCAGAAAAAATACCTAAAAATCAGGCAAACAAAGAAACGATAATAGTACCTTGCATAACAATGTTGACGTCCTTGATTTCCTCCCCTTGGGCGTTTCCAATTTTGACTTGGTAAACACCAGATTGATCGCGCTGCGGCTTTTTGATTTTGTAGGTCACCTTGTCATCACCGACAATGACCTCAACATCCTTGAGAGGAAGTGGCTTGCCATCCTTAAGCAATTTAGCTTCTACCGGAGTCTGCTTAGTTCCGTCGACTAAAATATTTCCATATTATAATAATGAAGCTAATCATCATTTTAAGGTATATTAATATCTTGAACAGCGAGGACATCCTTACTTTTGAAGGGTACGACGAAAACGATGGGTGCGTTGCAAGGTCCTTCGACCTTGTCCGGTATTTCAACAATTGGTTTGCTCTCTCCTTTCTTCACAGTAAGTTTACAGGAGCTGTTGAGTTGTCCACTCTCGCAAGTGATCTCGCCATCGTCTTGCATCTCCAACTTGTTGAAGACCAGTTGATGTTTACCGCCACCAAGATTTTTAATCTCGATCCTCTCATTGGGCACGATGGGTTGACCATTGAAGAGCCAGTTGGCCGGAGCCGTTTGATCTTCAAGCTCAACATCCAGAACCAGCTTCTCACGTTCCACAGCCACCGTATCTTTGAGCTTCTTGTTGAAGCGATTGAGATCTAGAAATGTAAATGAAATTAATAAGTGTTTCATTAATAAATATCACAATTTTTTACTTACAGTTAACAACGAGTTCTGCCTCTGTTTTATCAGCATTGCTCACGCAAGAGTAAAGGCCGGCATCAGTAACTTTGGCATCCTTGATAATAAGTTTCCTCTTGCGACCATCCTCCTTGACTTGTACCCTAATAATGCAATTTAAGAAATTATAGATCAAACAAATTCATAAGACGAAAAATTATCACATCAATTTTCTTCTATAAATCACTAAATCTTTACCTCTTATCAGGAACGATCTCCTGATCGCCCTTGAACCATTTCACGTCGCCGCCAGCATCATCGAGTTCACAAAGCAAGGTGACCGTCTCCTTCTCAACTAATTGTTGATGTTTCAGGACCTTGACGAACTTGTATGGGTACTCTGCAGAGAGGTACAATATTTTAATAACAATCCAATCATTCATTTACTAAAGTCTTATCAGAATACTCACCAACGATAGTAAGAACCGTTTCTGTCTTGTCCGTTTGTTTATTTATCTTACAGGAATATTCGCCGCTATCCTCAAGTGTTGCACTTCTAATACTAAGCCTGCAGACGCCAGACATATCCTTTGATATGCTGTAGATATCACCGTCCTATAAAAATACATTGATCATTATAAATCTCGATTAATCAATCCAATTACTAAACACGTTATTATAATTATAACAAGTAGTTCTTACCTCGAGCTTGGTTTTACCCTTGTACCAGGATACTTGTGCAAGATTGGAACTGACTGTACATTCCATGTATGCCTCGTGCTTGGTAAATCCACTGGTTTTCTTGGACAATGGTTTTGTGAAGGTATACGATGGGTCAGGTTCTACAAGTGTATTATAAGTTGATCAAGTTTATCAATTAAAAAAATAATATTGATATCTAAAGAATTATCCCAGTACCGTCGACATTGAGGAAAGCTGTGCAAGATACACCACTGATGTCGATGGTGTACTTTCCGGTATCCTCCACTTTGGGACCCACGATGATGAGCTGGTAGGAGTCGTCCTCGTTCTTGAACTTGTATTTCGCTGATGCGAACAATTCCTACGAATGCATTTATTAAGATTATTAAATAATATCGAATTAGGTTGTAATGAATCCAGAACTTTTTACGGTTCCATTCATTCCTCGTGATCGTAGGCTTGGAAAAAAAATTCATTACACAGACTGTCATTATTATTGATTTGAATTTGTATTTTTTTTGTGAAATACTCACGTCTTTGCGGAAGAACCATTTTGGCTTACAGTTGGGCTTGCTGAAGTTGGCTTCGAAAACGACCTTCTTGTCTTTACCCTCTTTGGCGTATTGGTCTACCAGCGGCTTCAGGAAGGACTCTGATTTCTACGCGCAGGAAAAAAAAGATATCGATTAGTTTCTGATAATAGCTATAGCGAACTCGCTCGAGACAATATCCCGTGCGACAAGTGTCAGTTCTGCATAAAAAAAAATCGCCAAAAACTTTCAGCTGTGCTGCGCGTGTGAAAAACGCAAAAGACCTCCTTGAGGGATAACGGGAGGAAATCGAAAATACGCTGACAGATCATGTAAAAGAAAATTCGAAAATCGGAAAAAGAAAAGCAAAATCGAAAAATTGCGATTTCCAAGAAATTTAAGGTCTATGCATGCTCGATGCTGTTAGACAAGTTGAAGTTGTTGCGAACGTTTTATGGATAGAGCGAAAGAAGTTTTTGCGGCTTTTCTGCAAAATTCTCAAAATACCCCAAAAATATCTTCGGAGAGACCTCGTAAAAATGTCCAGCGAAAAAAGAGCTGCCACGTGATGCTCACAGAGATGATGACAACATCGAAGTACAACGAAGAGACATTAGAGATCCCAGACCAATAAAAGTCCTTATACAATAACTTAAAACCAGTGTATAATAAATTATTACGTTACTCTAATTCTCTCAATATCTCAAATACTCTGGGATCCCTAAACAGTGTGAAAAATACTAAAGATGTCAATAAAAAATACATCTGTGAATCAGAAAGTGAAGAGCAGTAAGATAAAGATAAAGAGAAAGAAGAATTTCAAAGAAACATTACTGACAAAGAATGATAATTTCAAAATGATCTAATTCCTGATGAGCACCGTGAAGTGCAAGCAACAAAATGGCGGATTGGTTAATCCATGATTGAAGATGATGCAACAGAATAAACAGAAGAGTAAGAAGAGACCAAAACAAGTATAAACAGCATACAAGAAGTAGAAGATGAACGTACAGATGAACGTGGATGCTGTAAGATCCGAGAGATGTAATGACAGAATGAGAAGAGGTCAAAAAAGAAAGTAGAGACCGAAAGAACGATTTAATATAACGAGGATGCACAGATAAATAGAGAAGACAGGAGTCACTTGAACGTCTAAAATAAATCTAGACCGGAAACCGGCGAATCGGCGAACCTCCACCTTGCAGAAGTGATGCAGGACCGGCCAGTCGGGAATTAATTCGGCCAGCGATGGCCTACGCGATGCACTACTCTAGAAATAATAAACGCGTCCACGATAACATCCCGATCGGCGATCAAAATTCCGCGCATTTTGATCTGGCCTGTACACCATTAAGGTTCAGTACGTTCGATCGAACGCAATGAAAACAATAACAAAAGTTTCGTTGCAATTGCAATCCTGTACTCGCAAATTACCATGACAGATTAGACAATCAACATAATAAAGTGTCATGTGACGTGACGAGATAAGAAAATGAATTAGCAACGATACTTTGCTCCTTAAATCCATTACTCTAGAGTATCAAAATGACATAAAAGTGACAACAACAACACGACAATAAAAACGTCAACAAAATCCGAGACAATACCTTTTCTAAGTAACAAGACAAAGGAAGTATTCCCCATGCAGCCTAACAAGTCTTATAAGCCTGTAAAGACAAAAGCAACAAAGCAACGAGGCGACAAAAGCAACAAGGCGACAGTGCTAAAAGCATCATTAAATCTCTATACAACTATATAACAAATATTAATATAAAAAACAGACTTTGACGTGGTAGAAGGTTAGAAATTGGAATATTGGGTATTTGCATTGTATACTCTTTCCCTCTTTCTCATCAGCGACGATCGTGCGTTCGCCCACCACTTATCGTTTCGTATGTATGTCTTTCATCTGACTGATCTCCTTAAAGGATGGTTTTTCCTTTTAATTAATTATTTTAGTCATGTCGTTTATATCCGTGTTAGATAAGGACTCTTTCCTGGATGGCTGAATGCCACCGGTGATTGAACGCTTGAGATATCAGCATGAGGCACAGATGCGATTTGGGCATTATTTATCAGAGCCCAAAAAAAAATTCTGGATACGTCTGGGTGCTGGATTTCAGGAATTTTTAATCTGGCATTTGGACATTGGGATAACAGGCTGCTCTGCTTAGGCTTGAATCGAACGAATTCTAATCTGATTTTAAATCGAACCTTCTCTTTGTAACGGACCACTAGTTTGGGCCAGTCGTCAATTAGCTCCTGCAAATTCGGCCTGCGCTGGATGTCGAAGACGTCCTACATGCCCGACACACACACATAACAGGTTAGGTGGGACTCAAGGTCCCTGTTTTAAGGCTCGTTCCTACCGAACCGCCATCGCTGAAGAAAAATATTCTAGTCGAAAGTGTCGTTACGTAATAAAAGATATAATAATTTCATCGAGTCGATCTACATGTTTTCCTTCTTCATTTTTTTTAATGCATTTTTTTTAACGACACTTTCGCAATGGTCAACCCGGTAGGATGACGAGTTTGAATTTTTAAATTTTTACTGCGAATCGTTTTTCATTTTTAACTTAGAGGTAATGCTTGCTTTTTTTTATAGTGATTTATTTACGCGAGCACTCAGCATATATACGGATTTATATACAAGCGTTAGGCACACGTGTGTATATATGCACGAGTGCTTCTTTTAATTTAGTTGTTTTTTTTTATTGGTACTCGGTATTGATTGATTACTGGACAGCGAAACGGATGGGCGATTTGTGGTGGGAATTTTTGGTCAATTGCTAATTATGATTATTCTAGCGAGAAGTTACAGTAGCCTACTTAACAGCATACATACGACGTGAAGTTTTTCACTTGTTAACCAAAATGGCGAAGATTCTAATGTTTATATCAGGACGAAAAAAAAGCGTAATAATGAAATAATAATAACTTACTAAAGATACTACTAATTAACTAAACGTATACTAACTACTGGTAACTATTAAATATAACGGTTCTACAAAATGTATTGGGCCAACTACGTTCAGGCTCGGCGGTCAGAGCTATCGAAGACTCAGTCTTTTCCGATTGATTTTAAAGAAATAATCATTTCAAATAAATGCTAGCTTCGAAATTTTTCTTATTAAATTTTCACATTTTTGTTACTGTCAAAGTTTACTTTTAGATTTTAAAAAATTAATAAGACCGAGCCATCCGCCTGGCCGTCCGCGCACTACGATATTCAAGCGAAGCATTATCTGTAAGTACGAATGTACAGGATGATAAAATGATATAGAGTACCTTTGATTAGTGACGGATTAACGGAATCGGATAGTGCGACACGAGCGCGTGAAGTTTCGAAAAAAAAGAAGTATTACCGATAAATGAAATGAAGGAAGTAGAAAGAAAATATAAAGAGGACGAACCTGTCATTATTTTGTAACAGTGCATTGCAATGCGCTACAACGAAACGCAGTGCAATGAAATTCAAATTCTACACGGTGGAGAAAAAATTCGAATACATGTCTCACCGAGCTCATGCCGTTCGGGAGGAGGTCAAAGGTCACGGGTAAAGAATATCCACGTCCACTACTGAAGATGAGCCTCCATCGATGGCCCAGAATACAAAAAAAAAGATCCGAATAATCGCGACGATCCTGTCAGAATTTCGAAAAGCCTAAATAATCACAAGGACTCGAATTTTCTCAATCTATATTATAAATATTAAAATAATTATCTAACAGCGCGTACAGATCACAATAGTACCTAATGCTCTCCCGCAATAACTAGCATGAAAATAGAAAAGAGTAAAAGAATAAAAAGAATAAAAAAGTAGAAAAAAGAAAAAAAAGAAAGAAAAAGTATTCACACTAGAATACGAACTGTCTACCGATAAATATTGTAATATCCGGTGAGTATAACAAAACCTACATCCTGCCGACGCGGTGCAATGTCGGCCAGTCGGGTATCAAACCAGTCAAGGAACGCGAAGATCCTCCCAAAGTAGAATATCCTGATAGTGATCCGAGATGAAAGTCATTATCGGGTGTCGGCACCGTATCCCTGTCATCCACACGATTATCTTCCTTCTCTTTGTCCGCATAACTTTCTTTGTTATCTCAACTGTCACTTTCATTGCTTATCAAGAGAATAATAAAAAGAAAAAGGTGGATTCGTAGATAAGCGTCAGAATTTCATAGGTTTTCATCCAAGTACCATACAGCGTCACTCTGATCTAGTTGACGTACAAATGACAAATGACGATATTTTATTCTGTCGCTGATATACGAAACGGCCTTAAGGATACAAAGGGATTTATATAAATGCACCCGTCTCAAGCGGGTGGATCAGTGTTTGCCAGAATCTCGAGGCGTACGTGTTGTTCAGGCTTGGCTGATCGAGAGGCAAATAAAAGCTCAAAAAGCTCACATTGCACTGCAGCTTAATGACGCTTAGTAACGAGACGGCACAATAAACGTAAACACGTAACACGAGCTGTCAAAACAGAAGGGCCACGAGTCATTAGGACACTGTCATGTAAGGAGCAAAACCCAGATAAAAACACGGTATACACACTGGCCAATCATACGTAACGTCTTGTCTCAAGCTCAGAGGAGTTTGCGATCATCGCGATCCTGATCGAGAGAATTCATATAGATCTTGATAGATATTAAAAGAAAAAAAGCGCGACAGATCTGAACTGTAGAAACATGCTCTGAGGCTAGGACATTGATAATTCAGTCGCGACAGTAGGGCACGTCATGGAGACTCATCGTTATGTAGCTTATCGCTTTTAAAATGCCGCCTTAATAAGGGCTCGTAATTATTTGATAAAAATTTTTAACAATACGAAGCTTTGATTTATCGCAATTAAGTCGAAGGACTCTGCGGACAGTTTTAGGATGATTAATTAGGATGATTTTTTTTTGTTTATAAGCCTTTCTGCAATTTCCACGAAGTCATGAGGACACGGGGAATTTAAATAGTCGTCTAAATCACGAGATCATCGCGTTTCCAAGTACTAAAGATATCTGGCGATAATGAATTACTTCGTATAATTAAATCTCTCGTAATGAGTTCGAAGAAATTGTAGAGGGCGTTGTATTTATCTTTTGATTTTAAGTTGGGGTTGTTTGAAACCTTTAGCCAGCTCCAGTGGGCCTGCCCTTTCTTGTCTAGGGATACTCGACAGATCTCCTCTCCGTCAGCCAAGATCACTATTTCATCTTCGTCCTGGTACCAGCCGGTCTCGTATCCTTCTGAGCCTACCAGAGGCTACGAAGAGATCTCATGCTAAAGGTGCGCGACGTTACCCGACGATGATCTTCAGGTAAACCGTCGTCGAGTAAAGAGCCCACCCACGAAAACTTGCGAGCCTAACGATACTTTCGAAATGGCCAAAGACATAGGCTTGAACTCCATTACTCACTGACTGGACTGTACCAGACTAAGCCGTAATGAGCTAGCCAAAAATTTAGAAATTTTATTTAGAAAAAAAAAACTATTATATTTTTTTCGGATTATCTGGCAAGCTGGTCTCTCCGGTGAGAACGAGACGTTACGTCGTTACGTCGGTAGATCGGTACACCTGTTGAAAATATGTAGGACGCGCCGCGGTTCCCATCGCGGCGATGTTAGTCACGTGCGTATCTCATCCACATATTACATCGCTATATACAGCATATACAAAATATACATATTTACATACATCGAATCACGTACACAAGGTGCAACGATTATCACAACCAAGACAATGTTGATAAAGTTCGATCGTGAAAACGAGCGAACTTTTTTCATTTTACCTGTCGTCACTTCCGGTTCCCGAACGGATTATTTCAATCTCTCTCTCGAATTTCGAGGAATCGCGTCAGCTATATTGTCACCTAAATATCAAAGAAGACCAAGAATCACGTACCTTCTCGACTTTCTTCAGAGCTGGCATAGGTTTCTCCACCTCCTTCAGGTCCACCTTCTCCTGATCGGCCTCCTCCTTCGCCCACTTCTGGTACTTCCTCTTTTTCAGCATGGCACGGAAGTCCATACCACTGGCGTCTGTTTAGGAATATAAAATTGTGATAAGGAAACGCCGATTCACATTGACAACTTTATACCCCATAAGATTCTTACCAGACACGTAAAGCTGCATCTCAGCAGAGTCTTCGCCATGGATGTTGCTCACGACGATCTTGTAGGTACCCTCGTCGTTGGGTTTCGTCTTCCTCATGCAGAGGGTGATCGTGTTGGTCTCCGAGTCCGTGAGGAACTTAAACCTACCTCCCTCAATGATCTCGGTGATACCCTTGTAGAACTTGAAGGTGGGTGCAGGATTACCCTCAACAGCGACGGTGAGGTAAGCCGTAGAATCTAAAAAAAATTTAAAAACAATCTTGAGTCTGCGACAAGACTATCTGATATTTAATATTAGCTAGTTCAAGTACCTTCCACGGCGGAGTAGGACTCCTGCACATCGACGATTTGAGGTGGTCCACCTGGTCCGACATTGCGAAGAGGTGTGCTGGGCTGGTTGATTTTATTTTCCAAGTCCGCCACGCTGGGTCTCCTGACGTCCGCGCTGGGACGACGCCGCTGTGAAGAATAGACGTTCAAGAACTCCTTTCCAGGAATTTCAATAAAATCTCAAAGTGAACGATGCCAATGACCCTATAATCACCTACCTGGACCATCTCATCCAGACTTACCAATTCCTGTCATCCTCTATGTCAAATTCTTCAAAATAAATAACCGTCATTTTGATGTCGTCAAACATAGCGCATCGTTCACTCAAGATTATCATTTGAAATGATTTTAGTAACGGTTTACTAGTGTTTGAGGGTTACTATGAATTAGCATCGATCACAAAACCAAACAATTAGACACAAATTAGTAGGCTTGGCGTGCAGTTAGCACGTACTATTTAGCAGATAATCAGGTTTTGCCAGTCTGATTCTGTCATTCCGCCATCGTCTCCCCGATGGAATGACAGAATTGAATGACCGACTTATCGAAGGATCTTCCGGTTCGATTAAAATCGATCACGAGCTTCGCGAAGAAGTCCCTTGAAACGTAGAGCGTTAGAAAACATACAGGACATGTTATAAAAACGATAGGAGACACAGGATAGATACGTCCTGGAGTTTGTGTATCTGGTGTATTGATATAGGTTATGTTTTAATGTCGTCCGTGGATATAAATATTTATATATATACATATGGGGTTTATGGTTTATGATAGTCGTCAAAAGGGTGAGCGTAAGATATGACAATGAACACGTATAATGGGAAATTGATTGTACGAATATCAATAAAGAAATGTATAATGGCGTTGTTAGGTAGCGCAAGCTGATTCATAGTGGATAAGGACGAAGAGGTTCTTGTGGCGATATAAAAACTACTCGACTACTCTGCACGAGCTAAACTATAAATTATTCCAGTTCGTTGCGTTACCACGAGGAAGAGAGGTCATATCTGAAAGTAGTTATGTAATGTTACCAAGAAGTGTGAGTCGCGGACATCTGAAAAGAGGATGTATACGTTATTCACGTCCTGCGCAGTTTACAGCTTTCAAGATGGCCGATTTGTGCACGTCGATGCATCAAATGTCAAAGACTATTCTACGTGCTCTGGATTATTTACAGGTACAGATTTTCTATTTACATGACGATCCCCTATACAGGGAATGAAAAATAATTATAACATATAATTAACAGGTTTAAGCTGACATCCGAAGATCCGATACAGTTTTTATACTACTTCTACTCTGTTTCTAGGATTATTCACAAGATGTTTTGGGGAATATATACATGGCCTATCGATACAAGACAGAACTTTGAAGAGGACGAAGAAGACACTGGATGATAAAATTTTGGTTATTTTTTTATCTCAGTGAACTTCATCCGTATTTCAAATAATGCCCTGCATCGGATTGGCACGAGGATCAGGTGATTCTACGTGTAAAACTATTGGGATAGATATCTAATGTGTGAGCACGAAGGTACTATATACACGCGATGTATTTACATGAATGTTCTATATATACACGTGGTGAATTATCTTTTTTCTAACTAAACACGCTGTACACAGAAAACAATCGGAGAAGATGTGTACAGTGGCTAACCTGCTTCTCAGTCTGTAGTTCGCCAGGGCGGCCGGTTTTAATCTGTTTGTCAAAAAAAGAAAATAAAATGATAGAGGTCAAGTGTCGAGGTTCAATTAGGACGATTGACTGGAATTCATTGGCATTATAAAGTAATCGTCGCAGGGCGTAATTAATTAAACCCTGACGACGGTACTGGATATAATGGAGATGGAATCAACAGCAGCAGCAGCAGCAGCTCCAAAAAAAATTAGCTAAAAATAATATCATTATTATTATTATCAGTGTATTTCGTTCACGTCAAGGTCATGGATTTTGTCTTTTGCAATGGAACTGATTATGGTTCTGATTATTGGTTGCTAAGCGGTCGAGCGTTTGAACGATGCCGTATCACAACGACGCTATTTGTCGCACGTTGATTATGCCAAGTGTTTTTGTAATGAATGCTTCGTGTGAGAAGGATTCGATAATTAAAATTGGTGAGAGCGAAAATAGAAGAGAGGCAGTGGCGAGAAAAAAGAAAAGAGAAAAAAAGAAAAGAAAAATAAACGTAATATAGCAAGAATAAAATACATTAAATGGACTCGAATGAAAGGTGAAAATTATATTAATGAAGAGAAAAGAATTTAAAAAAAAGTGTAAAATCATGTGAAACAAGAAACGGTGAAAATGAGCGCAAATAGAGTAGAAAAGAAAAATAGCGGATAATGATTTTTGTCAGGTAAGCTTTGTGTTATAGCGAACACAAATCTCACCTTGGCGTCTAACACCTCGCCGGGCCGTAATTTTCCCACCTGCACAAAATCACAGAGACGAGCGTGAGCTTTTGATGTTTTTTAATAATCTCATTTCTCTCGCAAATAATCGACATGGGCATAATGTTTCCATATTGCTTTTTTTAGGTTTGGCAGCCAATCACTCCGACTCTTACTGCAGTGAGATAAGAATTGGCCAAAAGAGAAAAAAAAAATTTCAAAAATCGCTCGCGATCGCTTTGCGATTAACACGATCGTTTTTATCCTAAAGCAATAATGAATATGCGCCTTTGTGGGAGGAAACGGGGCTTGAATAATCTTTTCATATGAATTAGATCGCAAATGATTTTAAAATGATGATTCGATGACTCGTCCATGAGGCGAGCGAATGGGATTTTGGATTTTTTTTGGTTTTAAGGATAGACAGTCACACATGGGTGGGAGTAGTGATAAGGTCGTCGATTTTGCGATGCTCGCAACAACGATACCGATCGACAGTGCAATTATACGAGTATATATCCTGCCTTACAAATTAGTTATCACGATTATCAGTTATCAATCTAACCAATCGTGATGGAGTTACCGCCCGTTTATTACACTCTTCGAATTCATTACAAATTTCATTTACAATTAATATTTCCTCAAAAGTCGACACAGATTTTTTTTACAGCCTCATTACCATCTTCAGACATATTGATCAAACTTTAATTAAATTCGTAGAGAGTAATATTACGGGATTTCGGCATGCAGACTCGGCATGCAACTTGATACGTGCGCCGTAACTGCTTGTATATTATTAATGTTTGTTGATGAAGAAACTGAATCATTGAATAATCGATACCACGAGGCGAATCACTATGATTATTATAAATAAATCATTCAAATCTTAGAAATTCACCTCGCTGTCAAATAACTGGCGAGATTTGTAAAAGAAAAAAAGAAAAAAGGAACAAAACCTCGCCACTTAATGTCGTGTTAAATAAGTTTGAGTTGTGCAAGTGTAGTAACTGTAGCGAGTACCAAGGAGCTCATACGTTCTTGAAAATTTCAAATTTTGGAATTTCAAAAATCCATTTACTAAAAATACCATCCGATAGGTTCAAAGAACGTATTAGCTGAATAATAACGGCGCTAAGTCTGTAGTGAGTAGATGAAGTAGTATACAGCAAATAGAGTCAGACAGGGAGAGCAGTGTCTGACTGAAGCTTGACTTTTTCCACTTAAAAGAAATATCTATATCCGTTATCATACGTTCATTTGGGTTGGAAAAATGATAAAGGAGCTTTCTCACCAGACAACTCTCCCTGTCCAAATGTCCTCTATAATTATGTGAAAGGTGATAAAAGATGAATGAAATATTGATAGCAAATGCATTTGCTAGCCGAAAGTTGCATAGACGAGACATTTCTATCTTCATTGACATTCTCACCTTGCGCTCATCCACCATCTCGCCAGGTCGCAGCTTCCTATTCTCCTATGGACCAAACCGTTATGTACAAGGAAGCCTATTACGATGTGCGTGTCTTGTTACGTGATCAATCAGTGTTTTATACTGTATGCGACGTGTACGTGCGTGCGTGAGTTTTGTGTAGGTATAGGAATATATGTTTAAAGTGTGTAAATGTGTTGTTACGCGATCGAGGTTATATAAAATACAGTGACAGTTATCATCAAGGACATTTTAAGTACTGTCATTGAGAATCATCGAAGTACCGAGAGTATTCAAAGTACCAAGGACAATGCTGCAATAACATTAACATACGGAATTATTAGACCGAGGAATAAACGTTGCCAACATCGTCATCGAGTGACTCTACAGATATGTAAATTCATCTTATTAATAGTCCCGAATTGATTTTTCCGTAAAGACACATTTTTTCGTACAAACGAGATCGCGGAAAGTCTGTTAAGGTCACGCGAGGTCTTTCGTTACAAGTTGGCTACGTTATTGATAGATGATGATCCTGCAGCAGGAAGAGGCCTGTAGAATAATCTGGAAAAATAAATGACTACGAATGACGTGTTATCGGCAGCTGTTAGATCCGTGATAGTCACCCTAGAGCCTGAAAAAGTTTGTCAGTAAAGAATGGAAATTTCTTCTCAATACTTTGGTACAATAAAATCCTACGTGTTGATGTTCGCGTGCGCGATGTACAATGGTTGAGGAAGTAAAAGAATGAATATGTCGTCAGGTATGAGGGGTCAAGGGTCAGAGTGTAGGAAAAGTTGAATTTGGAGGCAAGGAAGAGAGGGGTTTGCTTTATAAAGGTCACAGGGTGTAGGGTGCATACAGGGCAGAAGCTGGGCCGTGCTACGACGGGCTCTATTCTAATTTCAACATTTCAAGTATCTCTGTGACACTGACTAAGATCTAAGGGGTGGAACAAAAAAAACAAAGGGAATTACTCTCAGTCCAAGAGAGTACCACAAATGGGCAATTCACTATATCTCCGTACACTGACTACGAAACCAAACTGCAAATCACTGGGGTCACGATAAAGAGTTCTATCTATTCTTTCTAAGGTCTATTTCTAATTCTATATGCCGTGTGTATAAAAACAAGGACTACCGGAGTCGATTCCATGCTTGGTAAGGGTAACAATCGAACACCTGGAAGTGGTGGTTTCGAAAGATCATCTTCCAGGCAGTGAAAAGAACCCAGTCGACCTGGCAGTCGATATACCTGCGAGGGTCATCCATGTCTACGTAACATACCTCGTCACTGATGAGCAAGCTGGGTCTACGACCCAATTCCTCTGGCGGAATAAGGGAGCCTCTTCGGCTGTTACTTCCGCTTCCCGGAGCGAGAGAACCTTTCCTGCTACTGGTAGGTGTGGCGTCCTTGATAACTTCGATCTTCGGTGCTTCCGGTGCTTTGATCTCTGGTAGCTTCGGCTGCGAAGTCGAGATTCAATATGAAGATGGGCTCGGTTCAAAAAGAATTCCAAAGAGAAGCAAGGCGATGGAAGCGATGGCAGTGCGAAATCAATGTGAAAAAAAAAATTCAAGCAAGAGTCACCGACCTCGTTTGCAGAATTATTGCGAATCTCGACAAGAGATGTAAAGCGTACTTCGCGCAGCACTCAGCCGAATCTTTACTCTCGTTAGTCGAACGCCTCGCGCAAACTATTCCCAAGAATAGCGGGACGTTTTCGTAATATGAAAATGGCCCCCCTCGCGAAAATAGTTTCTGTATGAGGAGCATTCATCGTTTGCCAAATGGCCTCAAGATTTGGAACAGCGATTATATCCATGACTGGCCAGGAATATGAGTGTAATATCTGAACCGTGCACACGTTTATCTGACTAAACGGCCGGTTTCTCTGTAAAGAAGCGTTGCGAAGCCGAGGAATCGACGCCAACTACATGTCCACACGTTGTACGTCTGAAGCAGAGTATTAAGCAGCGATTGCGAGCAAACTTTAATAGCACAAAAAATTTATTAACTATGAACTCACCTTCGAGTCAAACTTCTGCAGGTCCCAGGAAGGATTATGGAAGAAGAAAGTACGTTAGTATTTGATCTATTTTGTAAACGCTTCAAGAGTTCTTTACCTGAGTGGTGGGTCTGTCGAGTTTGGTCTTGTCGCGAGGTACGTGGTCGCCAAAGTCGAACTCCTGAGGCTTCTCCAGGACGGCTCTTTCGTAGTCTGGAATTTCTGGAAGCTCATAGCTACTCTCTTTCGCAGACTTCGAACCTTTCACCTTCTTCGCCTCGAGCTTTTCACCCTTTTCGGTTTTCTGTGGAAAACGTCATTCGTTAGTGTACTCTATTAGCCGATTGATATCGGCAGACAGCTGTTACTGCAAAGGCAGAGCTTAGTAATGTCATTGATTCTCCAGCTTGTTACAAGTAGAAGAATAAGAAGAATGAAGAGTGATAGTCGTAGCATCGCAGCGTGGAAATAGAATGGGCTAAGAGTAAACGTGAAGTAGGTGTAATATAGTGACAGTTGAAGTAGATATATGTATATAATGGCAGTTGTTCAGATGTAGAGCTTCTGTAGAGTTTGCGTATGACAAGATAACAGACAGATAACGATGTTGTGCACATCCCCAGCAGTTTTTAGTGGCCTGATGAAGTATATCGTTAGCGAGAATCGTTATACAGTGTATTCGAAGAGTCATAGCTTATAGAGAAGAACAGCAGTTGCGAAGATAAAGTAATAGTAGAGAATATTTTGAAGACAGAGTATACGTTACATATGCATCTTATTATAATGGTAGAATCATATAGAGATATTATTTGGCAATAAAAAGAAAGAAGTAAACACGTATGTACATTAAGTCTGTGCACTAATTCTAGAGAGATAGAGAGAAACAGAAAGTAAAAGAAAAATCGAATTAGATTAAAGTAAAGGTGTCTGAAATCCTCTAGAATTTCAGACATTCGTTAACACCAGAGTAAAGTAGAATAGTATAGGGTAGTATAATATAAAGTAGAGTATGATATGAAGTAGACCAGAGAAAAGGTGATAAATTAAAAGAGAAAAGGAAAAGGAACGGTGAGTGATTAGAAAAATAATTAAAAAAAATAGATAGTGGATGAATTGTATGTTCGATGACTTCTAAATTATTCTACGATAGATCAGAATATGAAATTGAAAGAAGATCGAATAGAAAGAAAAGTAAAAGAGAACATGAGAAGATAATGATAAATAATAAACAAAAAAAATAGAATAGATAAGAAGCAAAAATTGAATAAGTCAAGAAAGACGATAGCAATATTAAGAATACTATGAGAGTGTCCATCGGAGCAAAAGTGAATAATAAGAGAGAAGAAAGAAGAGTAAAAAATGGACAGTTCTTTTTTTGAGCATAGAGCATGAGAAAGATGGCAGCGGATCATTTTCTTTCTCATTGTCAGGAATACCTTGAGCTCAACAACCGTGCCATTTTCAGCCTGCTGAGGCTGATTTGTTTTCTTGGCAACGGGTTTGAGCTGGATCGATTGGAAGGGTTCGTTTTTAATCTCCTGTTTCGGTGGTCTACGTAGTTTCGGTTTGGCCTCTGCTGGCGCACTTTCCTGCGGCTACATTAATATATTCTCATTATTCTGAATCTCTTTGTATTAACAATTTTAATGAGCTAGACTCTTGTGGCATGTACGATATTGAAGCGCGAACCGTTTAATTTAAGTTTGGAAGTATCGATATTCTTATGAATAAATACAATGATTACGAAGAATCCTATGTAACGCAGACAGCCACTTGATATTAATTAGTAAGATCTTATGTAATAAAAATAGGTCATATTGGCTCACCTTAAGTTCGACCTTGTTGAGTGTCTTCTTTTCCTCCTCAATCTGAAACGAGAGAAAACAATTCATTTTACACATATATGTGGAAATGTAAGAATCAATTAAAAAATTTGAGTATAATGTATCGTTAAAGATAATACCTTTGTGCCTGCTTTAAGACCGAATTTCCTTGTCTCCTCCTCCTTCTGCGAGAAAAGAAAAAAGTATATAGCATATAACATATTCACACTGCTTGCAATCAGGTACAGAAAAAATACAGTCAACTGTCTTTATATTAAAGACGCAATGTTGTATAGTGTAATTGTACTTGTTGTAAATAATAAATGAAAAATGTAATAAATCATAATAATAGTGTAAATGTATTTTGTTTTGTGTACCTTGGGCTCTTCGGGTTTGCCAAGAGTAGCCTTGGGTTTTGGAGCGGGTTCATCCTTCTATAAATTAGGAATTCCAATGCGATTAGATCAAGTCCCATGCAGATTGTGATAAATAACAATAGTATGGTACGATTAGACATAAATAGTGTTATCGTAATGTGCTTTGTGGTGTAGTAGTATTTTGGTGAGTGTAACTGTTTTGTGTACCTTGGGTGTTTCCGGTTTACCAAGGGTGTCTTTAGGTTTCGAAATTGGTTCCTCTTTCTAAAATTTGTAAGTACAGATTTTCTAACGTGTTGATTGAACCGATGAAATTTTAAATGTATTGTAAGTGTTTTGTGTACCTTGGATTCTTCCGGTTTACCAAGAGTAGTTTTGGGTTTAAGAGCAGGTTCCTCTTTCTAAAATAACGATC